>PVLC010046336.1:0-11797 GCA_004027655.1 Graphiurus murinus | reverse complement strand
TCTCAGCCTCCCAAGTACTGGGATTATAGGCATGTACCACCACATCCAGACCCAGATTAATGAGTTTTTAAATATAACTACAGGTGGGTTTTTTTGGCTGTCCCAGGGATTGAACCCAGCAGCATTCTACCTTTCTACCTCTGAGCTACCCCTCAGCCTTTTTTTTTTAATTATTCTTTATTTTGAAACAGGGTCTCACGAAGCTGCAGAGGGCTTCACTAAGTAGCTAAGGCTGGCTGTAAACCCACAATCCTCCTGTCTCAGCTTCCCAAGTACTGGGATTACAAGCATGTGCCACCATGCCCTACTTAAGTACAGTTTTTTTTTGTTTTTTGTTTTTGTTTTTGTTTTGTTTTGTTTTGTTTTTGCAGTACTGGGGATTGAACTCAGGAGCATTCTACCTCCGAGCTATACCCCCAGCCCTATTTTTTTATTCTTTATTTTGAAACAGGGTCTCATTAAGTTGCGGAGTGCCTCACTAGGTAGCTGAGACTGGCCACGAACCTGGATCCTCCGGTCTCAGCCTCCCAAATGCTGTGATTACAAGAGTGCACCACCACGCCCGGCTTACGTACAGTTTTTAAGAAACATTCTTAGAATGTGCCCCCTTCCTCCCAATTTTTGGTATAATTTCTTTTTTTGATTTTGAGGATTGAACCCAGGAGCATTCTACCTCTGAGCTGCACCTCCAGCCCTATTTTATTCTTTTTTTGTTTTGAAATAGAGCCTCACTAAGTTACAGAGACCTAAGTTGCTGAGACTGGCCACAAACCTGCGGTCCTTCTCTCTCAGCCTCCCAAGTACTGGGATTACAAGCGTGCACACCACACCCAGCCTGTTTTTTATTTTGAAACAGGGTAAGGTAAAGAATAAAAAAAAATAGGGCTGGGGGTGTAGCTCAGAGGTAGAAAGGTAGAACTTCTGGTCCTCCCAAGTGTTAGGATAACGGGTGTGCCTTTCACCTGGCTTATTACTTGGTGTGTGTGTGTGGTGAAGGGATTGAACCCAGGGGCGTTATACCTCCCAGCTCTATTTTTTTATTCTTTATTTTTTTATTTATTTATTTTTTTTGCGGTACTGGGGATTGAATCCAGGGGCATTCTACTTCCGAGCTATACCACCAGCCCTATTTTTTATTCTTTTTTTAAATTTTGAAACCGAGTCTCACTAAGTTGCAGAGTGCCTCACTAGGTAGCTGAGGCTGGACACGAACCCGGATCCTCCGGTCTCAGCCTCCCGAATGCTGGGATTACAAGCGTGCGCCACCACACCCGGCTATTCATTATTTTTGAAACAGGGTCTCATTAAGTTTCTGAGGGCCTTGCTAAGTAGCTAAGGCTGGCCACAAACCTGTGATCTTCCTGTCTTAGCCTCCCAAGTACTGGGATTACAAGTGTGTGCCAGCAGGCCCAGCTGACCTGGCTTATTCCTTAAGAAAGTGTTTTTTCTCTGTGTAAAGCTGGAGTCTAGTGAGGAGGGTTAACAAGTTTGCCTCTTTCACTTTTAAGTAAATTGAACTGGTTTTTAGACTACTTATTGTTCAGATTTTAAAGTCTTGTTTTTAAAGTATCTTATAAAACTTTTTTTTTTTTCAAGCACCTTTGTCTGTCCTACAGAAATTGTTGCTTTTAGTGACAAAGCCAAAGAATTTCATGACGTAAACTGTGAGGTGATTGCGGTTTCGGTGGATTCTCACTTCACCCATCTCGCCTGGATCAATACCCCAAGAAAGGTACGCCTCTGCCCTGCCATGCACTGACCTTTTTAACAGTTTTACTCTTTGATAAGTAATACATAATACACAATAAAACATATTCTATGTCCATAGGGTACAATGTGATTTTGTGACATAGGTATACATTGTGGAGTGGTCAAATTAGGCTAATTAACACATCTACCACCTCAAATATTTGTCATTTCTTGATGAGGACATATAAAGTCCTCCTAGTTTGAAATACATTATTATTATTGATACTAACCTTGCTTTGCAGTGGAACACCAGAATTCATTTCTTTTTTTAATGTGTGTACGTGTGTGTGTGTGTCATTGTGATCAGTAGTGCCTAGAAGCCGAGGTGGTGGTGCGTGCCTGTAATCCCAATACTTGGGAGACTGAAACAGGAAGATTTCAGGTTCAAAGCCAGCCTCAGCAATATAGCAAGGCTTTCGGAAACCTAGTATGACCCTGTTTCCAAATAAGAAAATAAAATTGGTCTAGAGGCATAGCTTGGAGGTAGAATCCCCAGTACCAAAGAAAATGTCCAGTGGTGTATCTTGGAGGTAGAATGCCTCTGAATTCAGTCCCAAGCGCCAAAACAAAATATTACCTAGAAATGCTTGGGAAAAATCATCCAGCTATGTTATAGGACTATCAGTATTGACTTATTCAGTGTTTATTTTCTTCCACTTTTATATTTGAGAAAGTCTTCAACTCAAGAAATACTTTAAGAATTAGAAAAACCCAGGTGTGGTGGCACATGCTTGTAATCTCAGCACTTGGGAAGCTGAGACAAGAGTATGTCAGGTTTGAGGACAGCCTCAGCAAGTAGTGAGACTCTCATCAACCTAATGAGACCCTGTTTCTTTTTTGTGGTACTGAGGATTGAATCCAGCCCTATCTTATTTTTATTTTGAAACAGGGTCTCACTAGGTTGATAAAAGGCTAGGCCCTGTTTCAAAATAAAAATATAAAATAGGGCTGAGGGTGCAGCTTGGAGGTAGAATGTCCCTGGCTTCAATCCCTAGTACCACAAGAAAAGAAAAAAAAGAATTAGAAGAGGAACCAGGCATGGTGACGCACATCTGTAATCCCAGTACTGATACAGAGATAGAGGAATAGCAGGTTCGAAGACAGTCTCAGCAACTCAGCCAAGACCCCGTTTCAAAATAAAAAAAAAAAAAAAATAAGCCAGGCGTGGTGGCACACGTTTGTAATTCCACTACTTGGGAGGCTGAGACAGGTGAATTGCAGGTTCATGGCCAGCCTCAGCAATTTAGTGAGGCCCTCTGCAACTTAGTGAGAACCTGTTTCAAAATAAAGAATAAAAAATAGGGCTGAGGATCTATCTTGGAGGTAGAATGCCCATGGCATCCCCACTACCATCAAAAAAATAAAAATAGAGCCGGGTGTGGTGGTGCCCACTTATAATCCCAGCATTTGGGAGTCTGAAACTGGAGGATCTGGGTTCCCGACCGGCCTCAGCTGCTTAGTGTGGCCCCCCACAACTTAGTGAGGCCCTGTTTCAAAATAAAGAATAAAAAAGTAAGGCTGGGGGTGTAGCTCGGAGGTAGAATACCCCTAAGTTCAATCCCCAATACCTCAAAAAATTAAATAAATAAAAATAAAAATAGGGCTGGAGTTGTAGCTGAGGTAGAATGCCCCAGGGGTTAGGTCTCCAGCACCAAAAAAAAAATTTAGAAAAAAAAAGGCTGAGGCAGGAGGATCACCAGTTTGAAACCAGCCCAGGCAACTCTGAGACCCTGTCTCAAAGTAAATAAGAAGGGCTGGGGTGGGGGGGGGCTCAGTGGTGGAACACCCTTGGGTTCAATCCCCATACAAAAAAACAAGGTCTCTAGTATCAGGTGGGTTAAATCCTGCCTCTTCCCCTTTCCAGCTATGACCTGAAGAAAAGTACTCAACCTTTTTTGCCTCGGTTTCCTCATTTGTAAAATGACTAGGATAATATGGTTGCAAGGAGGAAGCGAGTTAACAATTCGTTTGTGCTCAGTGATGTTACCTGTTGCCATTGCTGTTGGTTTCAAACATTGTGACGAGGTCGCAACCATGCACCAACCACCAGTCATGTTTGCACTTTCATTAGAGTGGCGGCTTGGGCCGCATGAATATCGCACTCCTGTCGGATTTAACGAAACAAATTTCCCGGGACTACGGTGTGCTGCTGGAAGGTGCTGGTCTTGCACTGCGGTAAGGGCTTCTTCCTTAGGAACTCAAAAGCTGTCTGTGTTTGGCCTCATCCTACCTCTTAAGGGATTTATGTGACTTTGCAAAGCATTTTTTGTTGTGTTTTTTTTCCCCTTTTGTTTGTCTTTATTTTTGTTTGTTGTTTTTTTGGAACTGAGGATGGAACCCAGGGACATTCTACCGCCGACCTACACCCTCAGCCCATTTTTTATTCTTTATTTTGAAACAGGGTCTCACTAAGTTGCAGCTGAGGCTGGCTGCGAACCCGATTCCTCCGGTCTCAGCCTCCCAAATGCTGGGATTATAATCATGCACCACCACGCCCGGCTGTCTTTATTTATTTTAAGTAAAAAAAACAAAACAAAAGCTTAATTTTAGTCTGAAGAAGCATTGATGTAGTGCTTCCTGTGAGGGTTGTTAGTCTTTGAGAAACGGCTGAGACAGGCCGGGCGTGGTGGGCACACCTATAATCCTAGTACTTGGGAGGCTGAGGCAGGAGGATTACAAGCATGTGCCACCACACCTGACAGAATTCACTCATTTAATAAATACTTGTTGGATCTAGATAAAATACATCTCTATCCTTTCCTGTTTGCCTATGGTCTTGCCAAGGTTTTTTTTGTTTTGTTTTGTTTTGTGGTACTAAGGATTGAACCCAGAGGCATTTTACCTTCAAGCTATACCCCTACCCCCATTTTTTAAAAATTTATTTGGAAACGGGGTCTCACTAGGTTGATGAGAGTCTCACAACTTGCTGAGGCTGTCCTCAAACCTGTGATTCTCCTATCTCTGCTTCCCAAGTACTGGGATTTCAAACATGTGCCACCATGCCTGGCTTTCTTGCTAAGATTTGAATGCTTGCCAAGTTGCTAAAAAGTAAATCTTTCCTCAGCTGGGCTTGGTGGCCCATGCTTATAATCCCACTACTTGGGGGGCTAAGACAGTAGGATCCTAGGTTCATGGCCAGCCTCAGCTACTTAGGCCTTCCACAACTCAGTGAGACCCTGTTTCCAAATAAAAAATGAAATGATAGGGCTGGGGGTGCATCTCAGAGGTAGAATGCCCCTGGATTCCATCCCCAAAACCATCACCACCAAAAAAAAAAGTCTTTATCTAGTTCAGTGACTTTCACACACTACCCTTCTAGATACTGTCCATTCTTCTGGCTATGTTACACAGTTTGTAAATATGACCATAGTGAATGTTTTCCATGGTAGCCTGGTCCCATCTTGCCATTATTAAAACATCTGTCATTAATAATAGATGATCCACATTTGGGAGGCTGAGACTGGAGGATCCGGGTTCGAGGCCAGCCTCAGCTACCTAGTGAGGCACTCCACAACTTAGTGAGACCCTGTTTCAAAATAAAGAATAAAAAAATAGGGCTGGGGGTGTAGCTCGGAGGCAGAATGCCCTTGAGTCCAATCCCCAGTACCAAAAAAAAAAAAAAAAAAAAATAGATGATAAGCTATTTGTACAATGAAAACCTCAATTATAAGTATGTGACAGAGCTTAATTTAATAATTTTTTTTTTTTTTTTGGCAGTACTGGGGATTGAACTCAGGGGCATTCTACCTCCGAGCTATACCCCCAGCCCTATTTTTTATTCTTTATTTTGAAACTGAGTCTCACTTAAGTTGTTCAGTGCCTCACTAGGTAGCTGAGGCTGGCCGTGAACCTGGATCCTCCGGTCTCAGCCTCCCAAATGCTGGGATTACAAGCATGCGCCACCACGCCCGGCTTAATAAATGTTTTATTAAAAGGAAAATTAAAGCCGGGCGTGGTGGTGCACGCTTGTAATCCCAGCACTTGGGAAGCTGAGACCGGAGGATTGCAGGTTCGTGGCCAGCCTCAGCTACTTAATGAGGCCCTCTGCAACTCAGTGAGACCCTGTTTCAAAATAAAAAATAAAAATTAGGATTGAGGGTATAGCTTGGAGGTAGAATGCCCCTGGGTTCCATCCCAAGTACCACACGCACAAAATAAAAGGAAAATTAAAGACATAAGAGAGTAGAAGTAGCTGGACATGGTGGCACATGCCTGTAATCCTAGTACTAGGGAGGCCGAGACAGGAGGATCGCAGGTTTGAGGCCAGTCTCAACACCTTAGTGAGACCCTCAGCATCTTAGACCCTATTTCAGCTGGGTGTGGTGGCGCACGCTTGTAATCCCAGCATTTGGGAGGCTGAGATTGGATGATCCGAGTTCGTGGCCAGTCTCAGCTACCTAGTGAGGGACTCCACAACTTAGTGAGACTTTGTCTCAAAATAAAGAATAAAAAATAGGGCTGGGGTGTAGCTTGGAGGTACAATGCCCCTGGGTTCAATCCCCAGTACCGCCCAAAAAAAAGAATAAAAAATAGGGCTGGGGGGTATAGCTCGGAGTTAGAATGCCCCTGATCAATCCCCAGTACCGTTTAAAAAAAAAAAAAAAAAAAGACCCTATTTCCAAATAAAAAGGACCAGGAGTATAGGTCAGAGGTAGAATGCCCCTGGTTCAACCCCCAGTACCTTAAAGGGGGGGGGGGGGTAGAAGTTAGACTGTTACTGGTTCTGGGACTGTCGAGGTGCTAATAAGGATAAACTCTTATGCAGAGGACTCTTCATAATTGACCCCAACGGAATTATCAAGCATCTGAGTGTCAATGACCTCCCAGTGGGCCGGAGCGTGGAAGAAACCCTCCGCCTGGTGAAGGCGTTCCAGTTTGTGGAAACCCACGGAGAAGTCTGCCCAGCAAACTGGACACCAGATTCCCCTACGGTAGGTTCTTTGCCCCAAAGCAGTGGGACCCTGGCAGAGTCCCAGGTCCTCCCTGTCAAAGGGAACTACCTTGAAACGGGGTGCAGACTGTGCAATAGGTCAGCTGTGGAGGTGGAGAGCCAGGGACCAGCAGGCTGTTCATTAGCTTTCATCCATGTGTTTGGAAGGGAACAGACCAGTCTTTGAAAATATAAAGAGCCCGGCATTGTGGCACAGGCTTGTAATCCTAGTACTTGGAGGCTGAGACAGGAAGATCACAGGTTCATGGCCTCAGCAACTTAATGAGGCCCTCTGCAACTTAGTGAAACCCTGTTTCAAAATACAAAATAAAATAGAACTGGGAGTGTAGCTCAGAGGTAGAAAGTCCCTGGGTTCAGTTCCCAGAAAAGAACATTGGGCTCAAGGGCACGTGCCTATAATCCCAGCTACTTGGAAGGCTGAAGCAGGAGGATCATGAGTTCAGGGCCAGCCTGGGCAACTTAGACCCTATCTCAAGATAAAATTTTAAAAAGGGCTGTGGTTGAGCCGGGTGTGGTGGTGCACACTTGAAATTCCAGTACTTGGGAGACTGAGACCAGAGGATCTGGGTTCATGGCCAGCCTCAGCTGCTTAGTGGGGCCCTCTGAAACTTAGTGAGACCCAGTTTCAAAATAAAGAATAAAAAATGGGGTTGGGGGTGTAGCTCAGAGGTAGAATGGCTCTGGGTTCAATCCCCAGTACCAAAAAGGGGGGGGGGGTGTATGAAGTGCAGTGGTAGAGTACTTGTTTATAGCGTGCATGAAGCCCAATGTTCAATCCTCAGTACTGGGAGGCGGGGAGAGAGTAATGAACTGTAGGTTAAAAATTGGAAGCTTGTCAGCTCACCTCTGAGATTGTTATCATAAAGCCACTGTTACACAATTAAATGTTTTTGTATTTTCAGATCAAACCAAGTCCATCAGCTTCCAAAGAGTACTTTGAGAAGGTGCATCAGTAGATCATCCCGTTTGCTCCTGCAGCTTCTCAAGGCAGAAGAGAACCACAGCTGGAACCCTGTTAGCATTTCAAAGATGATTATTTATAGAAGGGGAAACCCAAGTATGCTTGTATTTATAAATTACTCTAAATGTTTTGTTTTTGTAACACTGGCTAAGGCTATCTAAAAGTTGTTAGTTGCTAACATCAGGAGCCCTTACTTGGAACATCTTGATGTCTAAGCCAGTTTCCACAGAATGCCTGGTCCCTTCCCGTTTTTTAGGCTATGTCTTTCCTGTCTCAGCCTCCCAAAGCTGGGATTACAAGCGTGCGCCACCACACCCGGCTTGGAAACCCTCTTTCTTACCCTTACTTGAACCTTTGTTTACACCAAAGTAGCACAACATGCACTGAAAGCTTCTGATCAAAGGTCCTGAAATTTTCTTCTTATGTTTCTTTGTATTAAATTGAATTTTCTAGCCGGGCGTGGTGGCGCACGCTTGTAATCCCAGCATTCGGGAGGCTGAGACCAGAGGATCCAGGTTCGCAGCCAGCCTCAGCTACTTAGTGAGGCACTCTGCAACTTAGTGAGACTTGGTTTCAAAATAAAGAATAAAAAATAGGGCTGGGGGTATAGCTCAGAGGTAGAATGCCCCTGAGTTCAATCCCCAGTACCGCAAAAAAAAAAAAAAATTGAATTTTCTTTTAGGGTAAAAAAGTTTTACATTGTTAGCATTAGCAGTCCAAGTTAACGCTTGAAATGAATGTCCATGATAGAAACTAATGTGAATCATGTTATTAAAAACACGGTGGCAAAGTGACTTAACTGATCATGCATGATACCCATCCTGGAGATTTATAGTTTACATAGTTATTTTATTATCACTAGCTGACTTATTGTCTACATATTCCGAGATATTGTTTAGGTATAATCATAAAGAATATATATTGAATCTAGAGATTGCATTTTGAAATAATTGTAATTATTTTCTTTCTTGAAGTTCTCAATGTAAAATATATCATAAAAATAAACATTTTAAAATATCTGAATTTTAATACCATTAACTGTTGGATCAGCTTATTCTGGGGCTCTACTCTTCCTTCTCTGGTTTTATCAACAAACAGTTATTGGGCACTTACCTCAGGAGCCACACAGATGAGTTAAGATGCTGGCCCCACACTCAGAACTCCGGCTAGGGGCCCAGAGCTGGAAACGTTATTTCAGTAAGTCCTCGAGTGCTGACCAGGTGCCAGGCCCTGCTTTGGAGGCATGAGAGTGGATAAAAGGAGACAAACGCCTGTCTCTAAGCACTTACGTTCCAGAGTGAAAGTACAATAAACACAACAGAAACAGGTCTAGGGAGGAAAGTGGCCTGGATGGATTGCAGGGTTCTACGTCGGGCTGTCAGGGTAGGCCTAAGGAGAGTTAGGCCCCTGTGTCAATAATGAGGCCAGTACTTGTGCCTATCTCGGGTTCTGATGAGGGTCAGATGAGAGAAAATGAAGGAGTTTGGGGAATAAGGGTCTTCCAGGCATAGGCCATGGCAAGGGCAAAGACCTTGGGGCGAGTGAGCTTGGAGTGCAGTGGAGGAAGGACTGCAAGGAGGCCGAGAGACTGGAGCGGGAAGACAGCAGTGGTGGCAGGATGCCCCAGAGCCTCCCTGGCAAGCGGAGGACTTCAGATTGTTATGGGATGAGAAACACCAAAAAGGTTTTCAAAAGAGTGAGAACTTAGCCGGGCGTGGTGGCGCACACTTGTAATCCCAGCATTTGGGAGACTGAGACCTAAGGATCCGGGTTCTCGGCCAGCCTCAGCTACCTAGTGAGGCACTCCGCAACTTAGTGAGACTCAGTTTCAAAATAAAGAATAAAAAATAGGGCTGGGGGGTATAGCTCAGAGATAGAATGCCCCTGAGTTCAATCCCCAGTACCGCAAAAAAAAAAAAAAAAGAGTGAGAACTTGTTCTAAGAGAACCACCCTGCTTCTTAGTTAAGATTGGACTGTAGGGGTCCAAAGTGGGGAAACAGAGATGACCTCGGCTGGATTGGGCTGGATTTGTGAGCGTAGAATAAAGCAGTGTGCTAAATACTGTGGTACTATAGGTGCTTCTGGGCATAAGGGGACATTGAAGAGGGGGGAGCCCTGACCAGCCATGGGGGTCAAGGGAGGTTTCCTGGAAAAGAGGAACTGCTTGAAGTCTACAGAAAATGAGCCAGGTGAGCTGGCTGTGGTAGCTCACATGCCTGTAATCCCTGTGCTTGGGAGGCTGAGACAGGAGGATCACAGGTTCAAGGACAAGTAGCAAGACTCACATCAACCTAGCAAGACCCTGTTTCCAAATATGAAATAAAATCAGGCTGGGGGTGTAGCTCAAAGGTAGACTGCCTCTTCTGGGTTCAATCCCCAGTAGAGAGAGAGAGAGGGAGAGGAGGGGAGGAGAAGAGAGGAGAGGGGAGGAGAAAAAAAGAAGCCAGGTGAACCATGCACATGTAGGAGCAAAGTCAGGCCCAAAAAAAACCAGGAGCCTGTCTGGGAAAGCAAGGGAGGAGCCAGCCAGCTGTGTGCTAATGGCCAACACTCTTTTTTTTTTTTTTTTTTTTTTTTGCGGTACTGGGGATTGAACTCAGGGGCATTCTACCTCCAAGCTATACCCCCAGCCCTATTTTTTATTCTTTATTTTGAAACCGGGTCTCACTAGGTTGCGGAGTGCCTCACTAAGTAGCTGAAGCTGGCCGCGAACCCGGATCCCCCGGACTCAGCCTCCCGAATGCTGGGATTACAAGCGTGCGCCACCACGCCCGGCTGGCCAACACGCTTGGCGGGCCAGCACAGCTGCCTCCTTTGATCTTAATCAAAACCCTAAGATTGTTATCTTCACTTTACAGTGAGAAAATGGACTTGGAGATACTGACTTGACCAGGGTCCCACACCTAAGTGTGCAGGATCCCTAGTCCAGGCCTCTGGAGGCCCTGAACCCCCTACACACACTTCTGGCTTCCAGGAATTCAAGTGTGAACACACTTCCATCCACCCCAAGGCTGGGGGAAGGGGATGGAAGACTGAAGAGAAGGCGAATTTCCCCTTACAAATGGTCCTTAATTGATCTGGCATTCAACAAAAGAAGTGGGTTTTAGGGCTGGAAGAAAACCTGTCACCTGTCTTGCTGTACCCAGGGCCAGATTCCTGGGTGGCTTGATTTACTATTCTGATTTAAAATTCTCAGTAATTTCTAAGTAAGGGCGCCTCGATTTCAAGTTTCACTGGGCCACGCAAATTACTTAACTGGCCCTGACTTTACCCAATACTATATACCCTGAATTCTCTTTTTTTGGGGGAGGGTGGTATTGGGGATGGAACCCAGGACCATTCTACCTCTAAGCTGCACCCCCACATCTTTTATTTTGAAACGGTCACACTAAGTTGCAGATGGCCTCACTAAATTGCAGAGGCTGGCCACGAACCTACGATCCTCCTTGTCTCAGCCTCCCGAATGCTGGGATTACAAGCGTGCGCCACCACGCCCGGGTTATGGACCCTGGATTCTATGGGCAACTGAAGTGATTTTCGAGGGTGATGTCCCAAAGCTTGTGCGCGGGTCAAGGCGCGGCAGGAGCGCGGGGCGAGGTCGTGGAAGGTCCCACGAGCCGCTTACAGGGTCCTCGCGGTGGTACAGGATGTGGGGGGTCCGCAGGTGACCCCTCGGGCCTGTGAGCGTCCGGCTCCCCTAAGGTGCGAAGCAGGCACAGGAGGACCGGGAGAACCTGACCGCCGGGACAGGCGGGCGCAGCGGAGCCCGGCCAGGCTCTGGGACCCGGGCGCGTGCGCGAAGTGACACCGGGCGGCCGGGGCGGGGCTCGCCGCCGGCTCCTCCTCTGCGCCCGGCCTGACGGCGGCCGCCACCCCAACACTGCGTGGGTCCTGGAAGAGGAGGAAGCGCGGCGCCGGCGGCTGCCGGGTGCAGCGGCACCGCCGCCCGCATGGAGCCCAACGTGCGCTTCTGGATCTCCGAACGCCGAGTACGCCCGGGCCGGCGCGGCGGGGGCGGGACGGGCTGGCCCGGTGACCTTGGGCAGGCCACGTGGCTGCCCTGCGCCTCCTACCCCTCGTCCCAGAGGAGGCCTGGGAGCGCGCATCCCCTGCCCTCGCACCCCGGGCCCCGGAG
>PVLC010046335.1:0-11468 GCA_004027655.1 Graphiurus murinus | reverse complement strand
AAATATTAAATGAATAAGTAAACTAATAACAATGTAAAAAACATGTCTGTAGTTTAATTGCTTAAACCACCAAAGATCTCAATGCACAAAATTGTCTGGGCCAAACTAAATAAAAATCTACTATGTATATTTTATCTACCTAAAATACACTGACTTTTCTAATCTTAGTTGATATCCATCCACGATCTGCACATTAGTAAGGTAAGAATGTATTTCTAACTAAAAAGAGTTTATTCCATAGCCAAGTAAATGATCCTGAAAATAGCTTTACACCAATGGCTTCTAATTGAAATTTAAGACAGTTACCTTAATTTCACCAGCTGTTCTTGCTGGAATGGAAAGTCTTATGAAAAACACAAACCTGCATTCTGGGATTTACAAACACATGTTGCAGGTGGTCAAGCAAGACCTAAAAACAACAGACTTTCTGTACTGAAGGCAGATTTATTAATTTATTTCAGCACATGTTGCTCATTTTGTGGATATTGAGAAAATTTCTATGTGCCTAAAGATTTATACACTAATATTTAGAGGACCATTAATAGCATCTTATAACACAAAGTGATATACTGTATCTATTGATACTATTTATGAGCCATGAACCAACAACTACAATAACAATCCAAGTTATAAGCTTAAAAATTGGATTCATTTTTTTTTCTTTTCCTAAATTTATTTATTTTTATACATTTATTGGTGCATTGCAGTCTCATATAATAATGAAGTATAGAATGATAGGGGCATACAGGAACACAGTACTTGGTCAGCTTCAAATGTTTTTCTATACACTTGTTTCTGTTTCAAACATTTAATAACATACCTGCATTTGATCATTTATCTACAAATTTAATTTACTATTTTGGGGGCTTCCCTTGCAGAGCCAATATTCCCTAAGCAAGGCTGAGTTAGGATACACAAGAAAGTCATATAATAAAAATAAATTTTTAAAAAATCAAAAAGCTTTCAGTGCAAGATTGATAAATCATAGTCAATTACTTTACCCAAAAACTTGTGGTGAAAGTAGGCCCTGAACAAGACTGAGTGACCATCTTCTTGGACCTCTTTAATCATTTCAGATACTTTTATCTGTGTGCCTCATCTCATATATTAAGTTTCATCAGACCATCTAATGTACTTTCTCCTTTGATCTTCCTCTCAGGAAGTGAGCTATCTTATTATTCATTCAGAAAATAAAATATAACAAAGTTATCTACTCATAATTAAATAGCTATACATCCCTATATCATCTTTTCATAATTCCTTTATGATAAAAAGAAAGTTTTTTTTTTCTCCTCCTGCCAAAAGCTTGTAATTCCAGTGGATTGCATTAGATTTTTCCTACCCTCACACATATTTAACACCTTCAGTTGAATTCAGTTGAATTTTTCTCTCATGCATTCTAAATTCTTTCTCTACTGTATCTTTTTTTTCTTTTCTTTTCTTTTTTTTTTTTACAACAAACACACATTCTAATATTTTAAAAAATAATCCTGCCCGGGTTTGATGATGCATGCCTATAATCTCAATAATTGGGAGCCTGAGCCAGGAGGATTGCAGATTCAAGGACAGACTCAGCAAATTAGTGAGGTCCTCAGCAATTTAGTGAGACCAATTTCAAATTAAAAAAAAAATAAATAAATAAAATAGGGGGTCTGGTTAGGAAGTTGAATTCCCTTTAGTTTAATCCCTAGTATAAATTAGTAGTACTAATAGTAATAGTTATAGTCTTAGTAATAGTAATGATAATAATAATAATAATAATAACAATAATTCCATTTGCCTTAAAAACTTATCCCCTTTCTGTTTAGCTCTGATCATGTCTAGGTTCTCCTCACCAGATAGTTTAGAGTTGTCTATACTTGCTTTCCCTCTCCTGTCACCCTCAATTGTGTCCATTCATATTTATCAAAAGACCATCCATCAAAATACTTCTTTCATAAATAAACATTGATTTTCTTGTTGCAGAGCCCAGTGGCCATATTTTATCCTTCCAATTGTTCATCTTCATTTCTTACTTTTCATAAGCTGAAATCACTAGTTCATAGCTGAATCACTAGTTCCCTCAGGCAATTAATGCTTTACTCTAGCTGAACACCATGAAGATACTGTGGTCTCACTCCTACCTATGCCAGCAAGTGCCAGCTAGCCAGCCCTAGGATCTACCTACACTCACAAAGCTGTATGGAGGCTTTCCAACATCCCTGGTGTGTTGGTGCTGCAGAAGTCCAGCAAGGAGCTAGGTCAGTCTTCTTCCCTGTCCATTAACAAGTCCAGATCCTCCACAGTGCCAACCAAAGGATAGACTGACTTACTCACCTGACATTAACCAGGTCACTATATCTTCCCCTTCCATCTGGGTAAATAGTGATAGAAGCCTAGTGGACAGCCAAGACTTTCCGTACTGCCCAACAAGGCAAGTTTCGCTGTAAGAAACTGTGGAGACCACATGAGAACCAGAATTTCCATCACTGCACTCATGTGTCTAGGAAGTCCAAGTGGGAACCTGGAATTCTCTTCCACCATGAAGAGTAGTACACTGGAATGTGTGAAGATAGATGCTTTGTGAATATTTTTTGGAGGTAGGAATGGAGAATAGGAGAGTAAGTGAAAGAGAGGATGAAAAGAAGAAGAAAAATAGGTAGATAGTGGGAGGGAGACAGCAGAGATTAAAAAAAAATGTAATACTGTCTGGCTATAAATATTGACCAAAAGAGAGTATATGACTTCGCGTAGCATGCTTGTAATCTCAGCATTTGGGAGGCTGAGATCAGAGGATCCGGGTTCGCAGCCAGCCTCATCTACCTAGTGAGGCATTACGCAACTTAGTGAGACCCTGTTTCAAAATAAAGAATAAAAAATAGGGCTAGGGGTGTAGCTTGAAGATAGAATGCCCCTGAGTTCAATCCCCAGTACCACAAAAGAAAAAGAAAGATTATATGGCCTTTTAGGAACAAATATCTAAATATCAAGTTAATTCTTATCTGAATTTAAGTTCTTTGTATATAATAATTTATGTGAATAATACCAAATTTTTAGCATTACAGTAAGAATTATTGATGGAATTTCAAATAACCCAGTACAATGTTTACAAGATAGTTAAGTCTAAATACATGATAATTACTGACACAAAATACATATAATTTTAATGAAAATTATATAACATAATATAAATAATGATAATTTTCTTATTGCATTGACATTACTTCCTTTAACTCTACTAATTGGAATAGGTAGATGTCTCAGTTTTATTTTTTCTGTTTGACAGTCAATAGTATATCAGTAAAACAAAACAAAACAAAAAGACGTATGGGGTTTAACTTGCACAAATCCAGAGTTATTTGTTCATATGCCCTGCCATCCCAATATCAAATACTTTCACACTTTAATTTGTCAACTTTGATTTGTCAGTGCGCATAGGTTTAGTACTTTTGGACGTTTTTCTGTTATCATCTAAGTGATGAGGCTTATATTCTTCAGTTCAGTAAGCCAAATTATGTGTTTGTATGGACCAATACGTACTGTATTTGAAGTGTGAGTCAAAATGTGCCAGCTCTAGGACTTTTGTCAATGTACTATATTCTAATGTCTCATCTTTCCAAATAAAGAAAAGATGCTAATAATACTAATTCAAAAATATTACTAGGAAGCTGAATAATCTTGTACCAATATCAAAGGAGAAGGCTGCTGTAAACTGGTTTGTGTTCCAACATGATTCTTAATTGAATCTGTTACCGCATTGCTCTGCATTATTAGTCTTTCTTCATGATACTCTCCTCAAATGCTATGATACTTTGTGTGTGTGTGTGTGTGTGTGTGTGAAAAGAGAGAGAGAGAGAGAGAGAGAGAGAGAGAGAGAGAGAGAGAGAGAGAGAGAGAGAGAGAGAAGAGGGAGAGAGAAAGAAAGAATGGAAAGAGGTTAGGGATTAGGCAAGAGAGAAGTTTTCTGCTTTTGAATACATAAATAAATATCCTTATTCTTGTGTGTGTGTGTGTGTGTGTGTGTGTGTGTGTGTGTGTGAGAGAGAGAGAGAGTAGGGAAGGGGATGGAAATTGAACTCAGAGATATTCTGTCTCTGAGCTATATCTCCAGCCCTATTTTTTAAAAATGACTCATATGTAATATTTTATTTTGAAACAGGGTCTTGCTAAATTACAGGACACTCACTTCAAACCTATCATCCTTTATCTCAGCCTCCCACATAATGGGATTACAGGTGGCCCTACCTCATCCATATTCTATTATTTATCAAGTTAAATATTTCAAACTTTGGATATCATTTTCCTTTCATCACCAAGAACAAACTGCACTCATCACTTATCATATTTGTTTATATTTATTAACTTGGAATTGATATAGGAACAGTGTTGTGCTTTAAAATAGACTTTCCGAAACTGCCAAAAATTGGTATAAAATTTAGTGGCATTCATTGATGAGGAGAATACAAAATCATTGTAAAGCAAAACTCTATTGCCTTAGGATTTATTAATGAATTTAAGGACAATGGGATCATTCATATTTTTCCACTTAAAACATGTTTTCATTAATGTCAGCAATGTGTCTCTTCACAGGTACCAGAGCCAGAGTGAAGGTTCTGGGGAGCACTTAGAGAAAAGCAATCAAAGTGAATCAAATCTTGGTTTCTACCAAACACATCCAGTACTCTAACCCCTTAACAGTTAGAGGTTCGAGCTATTTATGGGATTTTAAGAAGCTCAGTTTTGTTGCCTTTACCACAGTCTTTATATTGGGATGTTTTGATGAACCTTGTAGCTATTTACTACATTCCCAGCCCAGTGTTCTTAGAAGTATATTTTGGTAAACCCTCGTATATATTTAATGAGCAGGTTTTATTAATTCATTAGAAAAATGGTATTTAACACTTTTATTTTCAGCATTAAGTTTATCTTTTACCAGAGTAGATAAGAAAAAGAGCTTTTAAACTGATTCATATGAAATATTTAATATTTAAAAATTCACATACATACATATGTATGACATAAACATTTCAGCTCCCATAATGATACCTTCTAAAATTATGTTGCTACATTTTTAGAACTACGTTTATAATTTTAAAATCATTTTGAGTGTAAAGAGCATTTCATTTTGCATGACCAAATAAAAAGAACATATTATATATTATAAACAATATATAATGGTATGTGCAATTCAATTGAATGCCAAGTAACTTTTTAATAAGACACCCAAATCTTCTAGAAATTCTAGTAGAGAAATATGAGGTAAGAATTGATTCATAAAAATGATTAAAATTAATTTAACAATGAATATAGGACAAGACATGTGCAATTAAGTAATCTCCAACATATTAAAATATCTCACAATTTGCAAGCAATAATTTTCAAAGAAAAACTGTGTTGTCTGTTATATTAATGTTAATAATTTATTTTGTGTCTGGTATTATATTTGTTAATATTGAAGTTACAACATACTGAAAATACTTGTCAACCTTGAAGGTCTGCTATTTCCTTTGGTTTTAACACCCTTTTCCCATAGCCCTGTTGAAGGTGAGACAAATCTAGTCAGAAGTGGATATGAGTGAAAAAACAAGATAAAAAATAGAAACTCATTCTCAGATGGGGGAGGAAATAATTAAGTTTTAAAAATATAACATGAAATTTAAGGACACAAGCTATTAATTGAGAATATTCATAATTGTTATTCTTGATTTTTCTTCATGATATAAAAGTCAAAGGGGTAAATGAAGAGTATAGTTGAATCCAGGGATTGCCAATTTTTTGTTGTTGTTATTGTTGCTTTTTTTGTTTTGTTTTGTTTTTTTGGCAAGGACGTGATGGTAAATGCTTCAGGGATTGTGAATCACATATAGTCAATTTTTTTTTTCTTATTCATCCATTTTAAAATTGTAATCAATAATTATTAGCTCAAGGGCCATATCAAAACAGATAGTTGACCAAATTCATCTTGTTGACTATCATTTACCTACCCCCCCTTTGTAGGCATATCAAGCACAATACATGAAGTAGTTATTGAAAAGTAAGATTAGGAGTCTTTGAAATGTCAGCAATAGATTAATGAACAGGATGGATCTAACTTAAACTTGTACTTCTTTATCCAAAGAGGATAGGTTAATTACTAAAGCAAAAGACCCCCAAAATCTTAACTCAACAGTTTAATTTAATCATGTTGTTTATCCTATGGTATTATTCTATCTAAAATACTTCCATTTACTGAAATACCTTTTTATTTTGAACACTTGGGACATATATACAAAAAGATAAGTTTCAAAAGAAAGAATTTATTTTATTGTAAATATTTACTAACTTGTATATAATTATTACAATCAATATTTTATTTTTTTGTGTTTCTTATCTCAGGTGAGTTATAAAACATGTCTTTGATTACTGCTAATATACAAGTTATCATATTGAAAAAATACCTTAAAATTCACAATGATAAACAATGAATGTGAGGAGTAGGTAAAACATTATAAGAATTTACATTAAAATAGAGCCTAGGGAATTTGAACTATATATATGGTAGAAGACTTACATATTAGATGTTCTTATTTATGTATGTGAATGAAAACAAAATATTCAAACTAATATAAATTCAAACTGAACTTGATTTTATAATGAGTATCCATACACACACATATACAAATATACATACATATATATATAAAGAATATGTAGAAATACGATAAGCAATCAGAATGGGCAAATTAAGTGAAGAATATTTCTAATTCTAAAACTATCACCAATCTTAGGTAAGATAATTCTTGTTTTTCCTTACTAAAAAAAATGGTGATTTCTTTCTCAAATTCAGAGACATGATTTTGGTAGTACATGTCATTTTGTTTCAGCTTCTATTATATTCTTTCTGGTTTTGCTGCTTCCTGTTTCAGTTACTAACATTTTGGTTGAATGTGTGTTTATACCTGTGTAAAGAAAGACCTGAAAAATTATTCTGGAGGACAAATTTTCTATTGCCTTCCTTAGATATATTTTCCATTTCTCAATGAATAAATAATAGATCACACTCCATAATTTTTATTTAGCTTATTTATTTTATGTCCTTAATACAAATTTAAAAATAAATTTGCTAAAAAATCTCTCAAAAATATAACTTGATTTGAAATACAAGAAAGTAATATAGGAATTGATGTGCTTTGCCATCTAATAAACATTAATGAGATGGTCATATATCTAGACTCTGTTCGAATATCTAGAGTCACTCATTTCTGAACAGCCCTCCTATGGTTATTATTTATTTTTCTACAGTCAATTTTAAGGTAAAATCAATCCTCAGCCTTCACTAAGCATGTTGGAATCTGAATGCTGTCATGCTTTGGGCCAGTTTTCTCCTACTTGATGTAGCCACAATTTAACCTAATTATAAGTGCACGCTACATTAACAAGAGAGTCACGCAGTCCTGAGCACTCAGATTTTTCTGGCATTAGACAAGTGAGTTTGGGCTCAGATGTTTTAGACCCCTTCTGTTCCTCTCACCCTGAAGTCCTTCCTACCTGTCACAGGATCTCTGCCTCTGACGTGCAATATGTAACAAACACCAGGTGCTGGGGACACTCAGTGTGTTTGCAATTTTGGCTGTCAGTAGCAGCATTAAGGAAAGAAAACAGTGACAGTGCAGCAAACAAACTGGCATTTTATTTGTTCTTTTTTCTTATGAAGTCATTAAGTTCTTGTCAGTGGGTATGCCATCTCTGCTCACGCAAGAGGGTCATGAGTATGACTAGATGAGATAATTATTTCTGAGAACATTTGTGCCACTAATATTGCTAAAATTTAGCTATCTGCTGCATACATGTGTATGTATCTAATCATTAATGTGTGTGTGTGTGTGTGTGTGTGTGTGTGTAAAGAAATCATTCCTGAGATTGTTTCTTTCTGATAGGATTCTCTGAGGAGTGGGCATGGATCTTCTGCATTTCCTCATTTAATAATAGTTCACTAACTCTGAATCTTTGGTCTGAGACTGGCATCTACTGTGCTAATCCCATTTGGTCTTTAATTGGCTCTCCTCAAATCATATAACTTTATTCAAAACAGACTGGAGGAAAGCTACAGCCGAGGTATGTTATCATAATAGAGATTTTGGTGCAAGCAACTGAGAGGATGCTGGTAAGTAGCTCCATTTAAGGAATAAGCTAAAATTCAGACGAGTTAATTTGACAGTGAGAACCGGGGATAAGATAGGTAAGAGTAGCCTTCCTCACACCAGAGCAAACCTGAAAGACTTAACTCAAAAACTACAAGTTCTGCACATATTAGATAATCAACAATTCATGTTTACCTGTCCTATGGAGAATATTTTAACTAATTTAACGATAATTATTTTGTATTTTTGTATAATTAGAATTACATAATTGTCATTTCCTTACAATCTATAGATCTTTAAGCTAACTCTCTTAACTGTATGTTCTCCTGAGACATATAAATGATGCCTGTGTCCAAAAAATAGCCAACTAAAAAAATGCTTTTGAATTAACATGTTCTGTGTGTGTGTATATGTGTGCGTATGAAGAAAAACAGATCTAGAATGCTTTGAAATTATAAAAATGAGAGCCCATTAATCCAAAGTAAATAATTTTGAATGATAGATAGGAATAAAATAATAAAATAATTTAGGATAAAAGATATATAAATTATACTTAGTATTTGCTACAAAAGTACATTCATTCTTAATTTATACAGTGAAATGAATGACACTATTCTTATTTGAATGTTTATAAGTTGAAATGGTGATTCATAAATGTTTAAATGTTCTGGCTTGTTTATTTTTTAATAGCAGAGAAAAAACATTTCCAGGGAGAAGTGATAATAATCACATAGATATCTTATATTTAGCAAAGCATTATATAATTTTCCCTCTGATATACCACATCTAGAAACACAAATCAGTAAAACCTGTTTCTTTCTTTAAATGATTACATACAAATTTTAATCATGTAGCCTCAGCTTTTTAAGTGATAGAAAAAATGATTCTACTTATATGGGGAGTGAAGTGTGCACCTGGAAAAGTAAGAGTAAAATAAGAATATTTTAATAATTCTTTAAAATTTTTACAGATAAATTAAAGATATCAATTAATTGAATTTAATAGCTCTTATTTTTCATAGAACACATGCAAAAATTTAAAAAATATACAAATAACTTAAACAATTATAACACAATGGCCCTGCTTTCAAATATAAAACTAAATAATAAGATGTACTTTTTTCCTCTCAAGTAATTATTCAAGTAAGATTACTTACTGCCTATAATGGCCTATTGAGAGAACAGAGTCAGGCTGATATTGAAATTCAAGTAAAATATTCATGTTCATAATTTTCATGTTCGTAACTTCACTATATAAAGCATGATTATTCCTTCTTGTAGTAATAGATATGTTTAGAAGAAAGAATCTTCCGTTGTACTGACATTTTTAATCAAAGAACCTCATGTATTAGTTTTCAGAGCAATTTTATGATACGGAAGAGAGCATCATGTGAGATTAGTAGTGATATATCTTCATTAAAGATTGTGGAGGGAAGTATGGTAATTTCAAATTTGTATGCTTATCATGAAGCTAGAAATAATAGCAGTAAAGCATAATTTTCTTTGTTGATGGATATATGAAACTTTTATAATTAGAGGAAAATAGTGCTGTTTTCTAAAAACAGTTAAGAAAGTTAAACACAAAGTGATTTTTATACTCCATGTGTTTAATTCGTATCTGTGTTATAAAGAATTTTAATATTTTTTTAAATTTTGGATCTCTCATTAAGAATGACTTTAACTACTGTTCATAAAACTTCAATATATCTCTGAAAATGTTATCTCAGTTTATTTCAAATCTTTTAAATTTTATTTGGCAATCTATCCAGACTAATCAGGTAGCAGTCATTTTACCCCATACATGTTTATATATTTTATATTCATGGTTTTTAATTCACATTTTTTCACTCATACACTAATAGTCTCCATCCTCAGTTCTTATTAGAATAAAATTTTCCTAAAACTTCAATACAGGTTGAGCATCCCTAAATCCAAAATGCTCCAAACTCCAAAACTTTTTGAGTGCTAGCATGATGTCACAATGGAAAATCTATACTTGACTTTAAGATGAGAATCAAAATGCAGGTGCACTAAAAGTATCAATAAAATTATCTTCAGGATACATATATATAGTAGTTTGGATTTAGAATGTCTCACTACTCCTCATGTAAATCAGGAAGCCATGTTGGAGTTGGGGTATGGTCATCAAGGAGGGGTCCCTAGGGATGTGGTCTTGGAAGATTATGTATGCAAAGTACATCACATAAGTGTGCATGAAGTCCAATTTTGGAGGAAGGTGGACCTGCCTCTGAGGCATCTTGCCAATGAGTTGTGCCAGCAGATAAGTGTCAGCATGTGTGAGCTGAAATATAACCTGAGACTTTTTCTCCAGTCTTCTGATTATGAAAAAATTATGAATGCTGCTTAACTTTGACCTTCTAAACCTCAAAAAAATATATCTTAAGGCACACTTTAGTCAGATTCTTAGGAAATGTAATTTTTCAGAGCCACATGAATGTGTAATTAAAAACAATATAGTGAAACCCTCATAAATTCAACACCAAAATACTACTCTTAAATCCAAATATAACTTCTAAATAAAGGAAATAGTAGAGTCATGTTTCCAATTGACATGATGTAAATGTTCCATCCCTTTTTTATTTTTTTGTTTGTTTGTATTTCTACCTAGTTTATTTCTACCTAATTTGTTTGTTTTTCTACCTAGTTCTCATTATCTTATTTATATCTTAAATGGTGAAATACAAAGTTAAATACTACCGATATGCTTTATTTTAGTTGGTAGGGAAGGAAGAAACTTTTATACATGTATTCATACATAAGCAAGCATATTCACATCAAAATAATGAAATACTTATAAACAATTGCAGTTTTTTATTTTGCAGCTGTGCTCATAGGTGACACTTTTTAAAAACCTCCTACTACTACCCATTTTGTATACCTTTATCTTTACTGTAATTCTAATTTATACCTCTTGACTTCCATACCTGTGAATCCAGATAATGAGAAAAAGAAGATCATATTTTAGTAGCTAATTTAGAACATGTATCCTAAATTGGGCAACATTTACCCAATTTCCCAAGATATTGACATCAAGTGGTCACTTTGAGTCTTCTAGGGGCCATTACAAAATTCTACTTGAAAAGCTATTTCTGTATAATGGAAAACATGGTAAAAATAAAGCCAGTGAATTAAGTATGATCTCATTTCTGCAATCCACATACTGTCACTTGAGTTCCATGATCAGAAGCAATTCTGTATAATACTATGACAAGAGATTAGTTACTGTACATATCCACAAATAGTTATTTTTACAGAAACACTGAGGAAAAGAGAGACAAGTTCTTTTCTAGAATGGATGATTATTTTAGTAAGAATAACTTCCAGTTCAGCTAGAAGTTCCCTTGATGGA
>PVLC010046334.1:0-11456 GCA_004027655.1 Graphiurus murinus | reverse complement strand
GAGATCAGCCTCAACAACTTAGTGAGACCCTCAGCAACTTAGTGAGACCCTGTTTCAAAATAAAAAATAAAATTGCTTTGAAAGTGTAGCTCAGAGGTAGAATACCCTGGAGTCCAATCCTCAATACCAGGAAAAAATAAGTAAGTGGAAGTTAAGTGCTTTTCTTCTCTTTGGAAAAGGGTAAGAAGTTTGGGTCTTCCGGATTGTGGCCTCAGTTGAGGGCAATTCACCTTGGATCTTGAAATCCTTTCAGCTGTCCTGGATTTTGTACATTGGACTATTTTGAGTTGAGCTTGGGGAAAAGGGCCCATGACTGCCCTGGACCCCTGGGAGGAGCCCCAGGCCGGCCGGCCCTCTGTTTAGGGACCCTGGCCTCTGGCAGAAATACAGTGACTTGGAAGCGCTGCTCAGACCCGTGCAAGCGCTGGGTGTTTTTTTTTTTCTTTTGCCAGCACAATGATTGATGGACAGAGGAGGAGCTGGAGGACGGCTCCCTGCTTCCCTGCTGTTCCCTACCTGACTCTCTGGGAAATCTCCCTGACATCACCGTTGATGAGCATTTGAGTGATGGGACTCTGAAATTGAGGGATGAGAACAGTTATGAAGGTTTTTGTTTTGTTTTGTTTTTGCAGTGCTGGGGTTGGAGCCCAGGGCCCCTCCCTGTGCATGCTAAACAAGCCCTAACCACTAGGCTGTCCCCCCCAGCCCTTTTTATCTTTATTTTTAAATTTTGAGACAGGGTCTCATTAAGTCATGGTTTACTGGCCTCCAACCTGGAATCCTCCTGTCTCAGCCTTCCAATTACTGGGACTATAGGCATGTACCACTGTGGCAGGCTGAGGACTTGACACTGAGTGATAACAACAGTTACTAATATTGTTTTGTTTTGGCCAAGTGTGGTGGCACATGCCTGTACTCCTAGTATTTGTGAGGCCAAGACAGGAGGATCTCAGGTTTGAGGCCAGCCTTAGCAACTTAGCGAGACTGTTTTGAAATAAAAAATAAAAAGGGGCCGGGCATGGTGGCACACGCTTGTAATCCCAGTACTTGGGAGGCTGAGATAGGAGGAGCACAGGTTGAGGACAGCCTCAGTGGGCAGTGAGACTCTCATCAACCTAGTGAGACCCTGTTTCCAAATAAGAAATAAAATCAGGCTGAGGGTGTAGCTCAAAGGTAGAATGCCTCTGAGTTTAATCCCCGGTACCACAAAAAAGGGGGGCACTGGGGATGTAGCTTGGAGATAGAATGCCCCTAGGTTCAATTCCCAGCACCACACCCTCCCCCTCAAAAGCATTTTGTTTTGTTTTGTTTGTAGTGCTGGCATGGAACCCAGGTCTTTGTGTGCGCCAGACAAACGCTAACCATTGAGCAGTGCTCCCAGCCCATTGAGCAGTGCTCCCAGCCCACTGAGCGAGATGCAGCATGGCACTGCTTATCAGGGGGGGATGTAACCCTCCCCCTTCCCCCAAGCCACCTACCACCCATGCACTCGGCACTCCAGGGAGCTTAGCGCACCCTGGAGGATGCTGGGAGCGAGCTGGGGGCAGTGTGACCTCAGGCTGCAGCACTGAAGGCAGGGGTCCCGGCGGGGAGCAGCAGCCAGCCAGGACGGTGAATGGCTTCAGCCCTGGGTGCCAGCAGCAGCCAAGGTCCTGAGGGTGGGGCTGAGACCTGACCCCTGGCGGCAGCTAGGGCCCCGGGGCAGGAAGAGCTCCCCCACACTGGAGTCAGAAACCGAAAGAACTCTGGCCAGACACGAGCCCCATCTCTGGAGCATTGAGTCTCTTCGTGCTTTGTCGTTGGGGTGGCCTGGCTCCTGGGGCGAGCGAGGTCGCAGTGCAGGGTTGAAGGCCCACGAGGCTGGACGTATGCACTGCAGTGTTCCTCCTGGGCCAGGGCTGGGCCGACTTGTTCTTGAAAGGCCAGATGGGTAGGAAATTTGTTGGGCTCAGTGGGCCCTGGAGGGCCTGTTGTCAATCCCCGGTACCAGAAAAAAAAAAGTAAAAGTAAAAGGTGAAGATTCCCACTCCCGGGCAGAAGGAGGGCCATGGGCCGGGTGTGCTGGCCCAGTACTGCAGAGGCTGAGACCGGAGGATCGCAGGTTCTCTGCCAGCCTCAGCCACTCGTGGACGTGCGTCCCTTGTTTCTCTCTGGCCCGAGGCTGTGGATCCCGACGGCCTGGAATGCTGGGGGGACATCCGTGCAGACTGCCCTGCAGGCCGCCTCTCAGTGACACCCCCGACGGGGCCACAGGCTGGCCTTCCGCACTGCAGGGGCTGGCCCGGCGGGCCCCACCCTCCTCTCTGGGTTTCCCCCTGTCCGCCCCTGCCTGCCTCCTTCTTCTTGTCTTCGAAAAGCGTTCTCAAGTGCCCTCTCCTCCCCAGCACCCCCAGCCCTCTGTTCTTCCCCTCGTTGTCGGGGCTACCGGTTCACTGCTTCCTCCTTCTTAGACGCGCCACAGATGGAGGTGGTGCGTGCGTGGCCAGCCCGCCTGGGCTGCTGCTGCTAAGGGCCTTTCTCTCAACGTGGATGTCTCTGTACAAGGTGTGCGTGCGTGCTTGTGTGTGTGTGTGTGTGTGTGTGTGTGTGCGCGCGCGCGCGCGCGCACGCGCATGCACTATCACTGAGCTGTGCCCTAGCCCTGGTTTGTTTGTTTGTTTGTTTATTTTGATACTGGGGATGGAACCCAGGGACATTCTACCTCCAAGCTACATTCACAGCCCTATTTTTTTTGCGGTACTGGGGATTGAACTCAGGGGCATTCTACCTCTGAGCTACACCCCCAGCCCTATTTTTTTATTCTTTATTTTGAAACAGGGTCTCACTAAGTTGCAGAGTGCCTCACTAGGTAGCTGAGGCTGGCCGCGAACCCGGATCCTCCGGTCTCAGCCTCCCGAATGCTGGGATTACAAGCGTGTGCCACCACGCCCGGCTTCCTATTTTTTTATTCTTTATTTTGAAACAGGGTCTCTCTAAGTTTTGGAGGGCCTCACTAAGTAGCTGAGACTGGCTGCGAACCGGGATCCTCCTCTCTCAGCCTCCCAAGTACTGGGATGATAAGCCCTGGGCCGGGTTTTATTGAATGAAGGTCAGTTCTTTGGTTTTGGAGATTAGACTTGTCCACATGCAGCTGCTCGAGGCCAGCTCCTGGTTCAAGGCCAGGCAGACAGAGCCTTGGAACACGGTGGAGACAGGGTAGGGCGGCAGGAGGGGCTTCCTCCAGCTGTGCTGGGGTCTCATTCCAAAATAGCGGCCCTCACCCCTGGTCTCCCCACTCAAGGCGGCCTCTGGGTCGCAGTGATTCCCGCAGCCCGCTGCCAACTTGGATCGGATTTGCAGGAAGCAGGAGGATATCGTTAAGGACTTACAGGCTGCTGCTTGCCCAGAGCTGGCCCTTCCGGCCCTTCCCGATGGTGAAACAGCAGAGGGTCCTCCCCACCCCAGGGCTGCAGCTTATCCCAGAGCCCGGTGGGTGCCCAGCCCCGCTGCTGAACACCCATTGTGCTTTGGGACAACTCTTGCCAAAAGTGTCTGGCTGCTGCCAGTTCCAGCCCTTTGCCCGTGGGACTTGGTGAGCTCCGTTGTGGCCTTGGCAACGTGCTGACCCTGGATCCTGCCCAGCTTGGCCTTGGTGATGGCGGAGCCGCTGCCTCCTCCCCAGTGCCTCGAGTTCCCTCCCCTAGACCTGCGGGCATTGCCTGGCAGCCTGTGCCTTGGAGCACCTACTGTGTGTGGGCTCCGTGCTTACCATTCACACGCGGTGACACTCGGGGGCGCGTGACATCGCCACCCCTGTGTTGCCAGGTGGGGAAACTGAGGCACAGAGAAGCTAGGGAATTTGCTCAGTACCATGCATCTTGCAAGCAGTGCAGCTGGGACTTGAACTCAGTTGGCCTGCCCTCTGGTCCTCCGTGTCACGAATGTCACTCTTACCCCGAGCTTTTCAGGACCCAAGCCTCAGCCATCCTCAGCACCGCTCCATGCACAGCAGGCAGGGCCACGGCTGCAGCGCCTCTGCGGGCCGCCTGACCTCCAGGACTCCCGGGCCATCCCCCCATGCCTGCCTTCCCCCTGTACATCCTGTGTGTCATCATAGGCAATGGGACCTTGCCAGAGCCCAGACCTCGGGGCTTTGCTTCCCTCTTCAGAAGCCCTTGGAAGGTTGAAGGAGACCTGCAACCTGCAGTAGCTCCCTACTGCCCATGGAACAAAGTCCGGGCTCCTCGGGCCGGCCCTTGGGCTCACCCGGCTGGCTGCCGCATGCGTCCCTCCCGCGGGCTCTCCTAGTCCGTCCCCACCCTCACCGGGCTGACCCCTAAACAGCCTCTCCAGTGTCCCCCAGGTTCCACCTGATCCATTTTTGTGGGGTCTCCCTCCTCCTCCAGAGTTTGTCCTGGGAAGGCAGTGCAAAGTCTGTACGGTGGAGTGTGGCTGACCGTGGCCTGCCGTCCCTGTGGTGACCCTGGGGCCCGGCCCAGGGCCGTGGACGGAGGTGCCTGACCTCTGCAGAGGTTTCTGGGCTCTGAGACCCTAATGACTAGCAAGAAAGCACCCAGGCCGGTGGTGGGGCCCCGGGCTCATGGGGCACACGCCTGTAAGTGAGCTGTTGGAGAAGGTGAGTGACCGCCTTCTCGGGTTGTCCTCAAGATCAAGTGACCACTGGCTGGTGTGCAGGCAGGACCTTAATTAGGTCACTCAGTTCCAGCCCGGTGTTCCTCCTTGGGCTGCCTGGTTTAAGGTGGTGTCAGCGGGGAGGACTCGGGAGAGGAAGCTCGGGGTGGGGTGCAGGCGCGGGGGGTTGGGGGCCCCCAATGTGCTTTTTCCTCCCCACTAACAGCTATGGCAATATCTCCACAGTCCTGCGCCCCTTCTGCTACTACCCTGCCCTTCGTCCAGGGCCGCCCCGCCCCGCCCCTGCCTTCCCTGGCTTCTGGGCTTGGGAGTCTAGGAGGAACAGGTGCTGATGGAGTCCTGGTGTGGAACCCTGTAGTGTATGGGGGTACAGACCCCCGAGCTCCCCGGGGCCCCTCGGAGTTCCAGAGCTAGTGCCCCAGGGTGGGCCCTCTGGGAGAACCAGCCTGGAGCATCTGGCTGTCCAGGGAGTTCTAGTAACACCCCAGAGACCCACAGCACTGGCTCACGAGGGTGCTGGGCTTCAGATGGGGGCGTGTGACCCCAGGACCCCAGGAGCACACATCTGCCCCACTGTGCCAGCGCCGTCCTCAGGAGGAACCCGCGTCACGTCACACGCGCAGTTCTCAGTTTGCGCGCTGGGAGCCGTGGACCTGTCCCCTCCCTGTCTTCGGCTCTCTCCTCTGGGGTGGCCCCTCCTCGGGGCTGGTTGGCCTGGCTTCCACACTGGGTGGCCGCCCCGGTGGGACGATCCCGCCCGGCCTTCCCACTGACCAGGGCGGCTGGCAGCCAGCTGGAGAGCACAGGCCGGCAGAGGCTGGTGCCAGCCAGTGCCATTCTGTGTGGCCACCCACTGCGCATGACAGTCCCTGGCAGGAGCGGTGCGCTCCAGTGACACGCTTCTGGGATGCCGCAGATTTGGAGGCCGTTTGCGAAGGCCAGGGCTGTGGCTGGGGCTCTGCCTCCCTCCGCTGTCTCCCGAGGTGCTGAGCTTGGAGGGGGCGCCCTGGAGGAGTGGGGTGCTGTCCTGCCTCCCACATCTCTTTATGGACCTCCAGGGGCTGTGGCTGCCTTGGGGTGTCCCAAGCTCCACTGGGCCCCTACGGCCTCCCCAAACACTGTCCCCTTAGCAGACAAGGAGAGGAATTTGCTGGAGGGGAGCCCTGCGGCCCGGGCTTTTCCTACCCTTTCCTGTAGTCCACCATCCCCACACCCCAAAACAACCCATGCTGTGCCCCGAGCTAAGAGGTCTTTCTTTTTTTTTTTTTTTTTTTGCGGTACTGGGGATTGAACTCAGGGGCGTTCTACCTCTGAGCTACACCCCCAGCCCTATTTTTTATTCTTTATTTTGAAACAGAGTCTCACTAAGTTATGGAGTGCCTCACTAGGTAGCTGAGGCTGGCCGTGAACCCGGATCCTCCGGTCTCAGCCTCCCAAATGCTGGGATTACAAGCGTGCGCCACCACACCCGGCTCTAAGAGGTCTTTCTGAGACAGTCAGTCGCCTGCTCCAAATGCTTTGGGGGCCACCTCTGTTGCCCGTAGGAAGATGTGTCTCACCAGAGTGAAAGTTGGCCCTTCTCCTTCCCTTCCAGAACATTCCAGCCCCCCAGTAGGAGTGGCCTGGTGGCAGGGGCCCCCTCCCGTGGCTCTGCCCATTTGCCTCTGTTGGTCCCTCCTCTGCCCTGCCACCTCCCCTTGGGGACCGGCTGACCGTCTGTGCTTTTCTTCTGCTCCTGGGGGCCCCAGGCTGCCGTGAGCCAGGTGGTGCAGAGCGAGGGAATGGCTGAGCGTTTGGAGTACAGGAGAGCCAGGAGCTCCCGGGACAGTCACGTTGGAAGTCAGCCCCCTAACAACTCCTGTCACACTGGAGCCTGCAGCCAATGGGGAGAAGGGGAGCGGGTCATGTGACAGCCAGGGAAGACCCCCCCAGGGAGGACTGAAGCCAGAAACTCAGAACTGGGCCCGGGCCCCACAGACTTGTGATCTTGGGGAGTCCCTGAGGCTCATCTAGCTAGGCACAGATGAAGAGGGGCCCCAGGCCACCTGCCGGAGGGCACGGCCTCCATGCCCTGCCCTGGGGGTCCCACGCCCTGTCCTGGGCCAGTGCTGGGCCATCTGAGAAGCCGCTCCTGCTCCCACCAAGGCCTGTCTGTGTCGAGAAGCCCGTGTCCCGCTGGCGGCTGAGGAGCAGGCATTTTCTGGGGCACTGCCACCCTCCCGAGAACCCCCTGCCCGAGGGACCCTGGGGAGTTTCCGATGGCCGGGCCTCAGGCGCACAAAGCCCAGCTGGCTCCTTTCTTTCTTCATTAATGGCAGGATTCTTCTGGCGAAGTGAAAACCAAGCCGACCCAGGGGCTCTGAGCGGTGGAGACCAAAAGAATGAGCGATTCATGGCCCGAGCAGGGTTCCAAAACTGGGCGGACACTGGAAACCAGCCCTGGTCCCTCGCTGCCGGCCTCTGGGGGTGGGGCTGGGATCGCGGCTCCCTTTGGCCTGGCTGGGGCTTTTCCCAGGCGGTGGGCATGGTCAGCCGCAGCCCCAGAGGTGAGGGGTGTCGGCCCCCGACTCAAGACCACAGTACCCTCAGAGCTGGCCCTCACCGTAAAGGGGTGAGGAGGCCTTTTCTTTTCTTTTTACTTACTTGGTACTAGAAACGGAACTCAGGAGCATTCTACCTCTGAGTTACAACCCCCCCAGTCCTTTTTACTTTTCATTCTGGGTTTGTTTTTTTTGTTTTTTTTTTTTGCGGTACTGGGGATTGAACTCAGGGGCATTCTACCTCCGAGCTACACCCCCAGCCCTATTTTTATTCTTTATTTTGAAACTGAGTCTCACTAAATTGCGGAGTGCCTCACTAGGTAGCTGAGGCTGGCCTCGAACCCGGATCCTCTGGTCTCAGCCTCCCAAATGCTGGGGTTACAAGCGTGTGCCACCACGCCTGGCTTACTTTTCATTCTGAAACAGGGCTTCACTGAGTTGCCAAGGCTGGTCTTGAACCTATGATCCCCTTGTCCCAGCCTCCCAAGTACTGGGATTACAGGCATGTGCCACCACAATGGGCTCGGAGAGGCCTTTTCTAGGAGAGCCTGGGCAACGGGCCCCATCCCCTGATAGGGCTGGGTCGGGAGTGTCTCTCAGCACAACGCAGGTCTTGGGTTGGCGTTTTCCCCAGAAAGCGAGCGCTGGCCTCCGTTTAGGCCCTGATAGGGTGTGGGCAGCTCTTCTGACTAGAAGCCCTGGGAGCTGCATCCTCTGCACGCCTGCAGTCAGGAACCAGTTTATAAAAATAGTCCCTCTCAGCCGGGCGTGGTGGCGCATGCTTGTAATCCCAGCATTTGGGAGGTTGAGACTGGAGGATCCAGGTTGGCAGCCAGCCTCAGCTGCTTAGTGAGGCTCTCCGCAACTTAGTGAGACCCTGTTTCAAAATAAAAAATAGGGCTGGGGGTGTAGCTCGGAGGTAGAATGCCCTTGGGTTTCATCCCCAGTACTGCAAAAAAAAAAAAAAAAGAAAGAATAAAAAATAGGGCTGGGGGTGTAGCTCGAAGGTAGACTGCCCCTAGGTTCCATCCCCAGTACTGCAAAATAAATAAATAAATAAATATATATATATATTTATATGATATATATATATATATATATATATATGTGATAAATAAAAATAGCCCCTCTTGCTCATGCTGACCGGTGCCAGCTGGGGTCATTAGCCAGGCGCCCTGGGCTCCGGTCCTTCTCCATTCCCAGAAGCCTCCAGTGTCTCCAAGTGCCTGGCAGGGCCAGGTTTGCACCCAGCTTGTGCCTACGGAGTCATCCTGAGCTAGTGAGACCAGAGTCCCTAACGGATCCTGGAGCTTGTAAGGATGACAGCGGCAGAGACAAGGAGAATCAGGGCTGGAAGGTCATCAGTGCTCTGGGGGACGGGGGAGGGGGGTCCCTGGCCCTCCACCCAGGCAAGCTATCCTAGGTTCTGGTCCCTTTCTGCCAGGGATGTGACCGCATTTTCACTGGGGAGGGGGCAACAGGAACTTCTCATGAGGATAACAGATCCACCTGCATTTGCCTTTCCCGTGGCTGGCTCAAGTTCTCGGTGTGAGGCCGCCGTTTGGGAGTGGCCGCGTCTCAGCGGGTTGCACGCTGCAGGTGCTGGAGAGAGCGGCCTTGGGGCAGGTTAAAGATGAGCCTGCGCCTCCCCTCAAGGTGTGTTTGAGGGACTTTACCCCCAGCCTCCTCAGCTGCACCCCCCGGTGTGGTGCTCCAGTTAATGTGGTCCTGAAACCTCGGGAAGGCCTTTAGCTTGTTTCTTTTCTTTGACTTTTATTATTCTTGTTCTTATTGTTGTTACGGTATGGAGTCCAGGGCCTAGAACCTTCTAGGCAAGCACTCAACCACTGACCTATACCCTGGCCCTCTTTTCCTTTATCTTTTAAATACTTAACTCCCCGTTTCTCTCTTTGCTAACTAGAGGGGCAACCTGGGCATTCCGAGGACTGACCTGAATATTAACCTGAATGTTGACCTGGCTCAGTTGCGGTCCTGTAGCAGCCCAGCCAGCTCCAGGGCAGAGCTGTGGCTAGGACACTCTGATGAGTCAGTGATGGGCTCCAGTTTCTTCAGCAGCCAAACAGTATCACAGCCCGCAGAGGAAATGGATTTGAAATGTCTGGCTGGCGAGGCCGTCCAGATGTTTGTAAGATGGCAGTAGTACTGTTCTCTCGGCCAGGTTGTGTGTGTGTTGGCAGTCCACAGTACCATACCAGAGTTGACGAATATCCAGGACTTATTTATTTTCATCATTGTATTTATTTATTTATTTATTTTTTGCAGTACTGGGGATTGAACTCAGGGGCGCTCTACCTCCGAGCTACACCCCCAGCCCCATTTTTTATTCTTTATTTTGAAACCGGGTCTCACTAAGTTGCGGAGTGCCTCACTAGGTAGCTGAGGCTGGTCTCGAACCCGTATCCTCCGGTCTCAGCCTCCCGAATGCTGGGATTACAAGCGTGCGCCACCACGCCCGGCTGTATTTATTTATTCATTTATTTTTGTACTGGGGATTGAACCCAGGGACATTCTAGCTCCGAACTACACCCCAGCACTTTTTTTTTCTTTTTTTTAAATTTGGAAACAGGGTCTCGCTGAGTTGCTCAGGGTCTAAGTTGCTGAGGCTGGCCATGAACCTGTGATCCTCCCATCTCAGCCTCCCAAATACTGGGACTACAGGGGCGCACCACCACGCCTGCCTGCGACTCATCATTTTTGCCAGTGTCTTCAGATATAAATGATAAAAGGTGTAACTCTCATAGCTATGATGATGATCTTCTCACCCGGATGTTGCGCAGACCCTGGGCCTCCCCTAACCTCTGGCCAGTTGAGGGGTACAAATTCAGTGAGTGACCATCCTTGCCTTCCCAGCTCCCACAGGAGGCCTGAGACTCCCAGGCTCAGCCTGTTCCATCCGAATTGGCCTCGCAGCCGGGCGTGGTGGCGCACGCTTGTAATCCTAGCATTTGGGAGGTGGAGACCGGAGGATCCGGGTTCTCGGCCAGCCTCAGCTACCTAGTGAGGCACTCCACAATTTAGTGAGACCCAGTTTCAAAATAAAGAATAAAAAATGGGGCTGGGGGTATAGCTCGGAGGTAGAATGCCCCTGAGTTCAATCCCCAGTACCACAAAAAAAAAAAAAAAAAAAAAGAATTGGCTTCGCCACTCACTGTAGTTTCCACTGTCCATTACGTGGGACTGCTAATTACCACTTCCCAGCACTGGCTGCGTGAGGTCATTCAGCAGGGCGCCTGGCCTTTAGTGAGCTCTCAGTAAACAATAAGGGCACGCGGCTATTATTAATCCTTCCTGGGACGGTCCTGAAGATCAAAAGGAAGCGTCTGTGAGACAGACCAGTTCTAACTGCCGCACGCTGTGAGCTTCGCTGGGTGCCGGGCACCTTACAGTCACCGGGCGTTTTCAGGGACCAGACAGCCTAGCAAGAGGATGAAAGGGCCCGAGTGGGCAAATCCAGGCCCTGAAGGAAGCGACCGTGGACAGGGTCACTTTGAAGAGAGGGCCGCGCTTCTGATTTTAAATCCCAGCTCCACAGGGGAGGGGGACGCCACTGATGTGGCCACTTTATAGTCCTGCCAGGACTTTAGTCAATGGCACTAGGCTGATGTTTCTGGCAGGAACAAAAGAGGGCGGCTGGCTCACCACTGCTCTCTCTCCTGCCTGCTTGGCCGCGGGATGTCCCCTCCATGTCTGTACATGTTTACTCCCGTGCCAGCCCGGTGGCCCCCGCAGAACACAGCCCGGGCCTGCTCCAGACTTACCCCTGGCCCTATTCCCTGTCTGGGATTTGCCTGCCGGAGGGGAGAGGGGTCGGGTCTGTTTCCTGGCAGGTAATCTACAAACGGATTAGAACCAAAATCTCTCACCCATTTAAAAAGAAATTGGAAAGTGTGGTGGCCCACACCTGTCATCCCAGTGCTTGGGAGGTTGAGACAGGAGGACTATAGGTTGGCAGCCAGCCTTAGTGAGTTAGCAAGACCCCCAGCAACTTAGCGAGACCCTGTTTAAAGATAAAATAGGAGCCGGGCGTGGTGGCGCACGCTTGTAATCCCAGCATTCGGGAGGCTGAGACCGGAGGATCTGGGTTCGAGGCCAGCCTCAGCTACCTGGTGAGGCACTCCGCAACTTAGTGAGACTCGGTTTCAAAATAAAGAATAAAAAATAGGGCTGGGGGTATAGCTCGGAGGTAGAATGCCCCTGAGTTCAATCCCCAGTACTGCAAAAAAAAAGATAAAATAGGGCTGGGGGTGCAGCTCAGAGGTGGAA
>PVLC010046333.1:0-11586 GCA_004027655.1 Graphiurus murinus | reverse complement strand
TCAGATTAGTCAGTTTTAGTGACTTACCTATAAGCATACCTCAGAGACTAAACTATTATTACATGTCACACACCTGAAAGGTACCTAATGGTGAATCAGAATTGTTTAGACCTCATCCATGGTTAATTCATGTCTTTTCCATTTCATTGATCTTATGCAAATTCTATGGACTTCTGTGAGATCCAGTCCTCTACCTTTTTCTTTAAAGGCAAGCATCTTCAGGTTTTAGTGCGATGGGCTTTGGAAAATGGATAATTATGACCCCAAGATGATGTGTGTAAATTGTTTCAATCATTTTTTCCATAGCAAGCTCACATTTCCTTAATATGTGTCTTTAATAATTTAGCAAATCATTATTTTGCACCCACAATACACTAGGCAACATGCCAAGAAATAGTGATAAACACGCTGAGGAGATACTTGTTTTTGTAGAGCTCATATTTTACATGAGCAAGTTTCTTTTCTGTAAAAAAAGATAGTAAATATTTTAGGAGTTTTTTTGGTCATACAGTCTCCAATGCAAGTACATACTCAATTTTGCCATTGTAGGCCAAAAGCAGACATAGAAAATAGATAAATTAATGAGCATGGCAGCACTACAATATAAAGGGTTTTACAAATATAGGTAGTGGGCCAGACTTGGTCTGTGGGGCCATCATTTACTGATCCTTGTTTTATTAGATGTCACGTTGTTACTAGTCTTTCTTTTTATTATCTATGTATTGTTCAAGCAAACCTAATTTATTTTCGTTCAACTCGTGTGTGTGTGTGTGTGTGTGTGTGTGTGTGTGTGTGTGTTACTAGAGATTGAACCTCTAAGCTATACCCTCAGCCCTATTTTATTTTTTATTTTGAAACAGGATCTCACTAAGTTGCTGAGACTCTTGCTAAGTTGCTGTGATCCTCCTGTTTCAGGCTCTCAACTACTGGGATTACAAACATGTACCAATATACCTGGCTTTACTTAAACTATTTATGTTGCTATAATTATGCATTCATATGAAGTTGTAAGAAATAATAGAAATCCTATGCAGCCCATGACAGTATCTTCAAAAACTATAGTACAGTGTCACAACCAAAACACTGGCATTCATATACCCAAGATATAAAACTTTCCATCTCCACAAGAATCACTCATGTTACCCTTATATTACCACACCCACTTTCCTTCGCCCCCAACCTCCTCTACAGCCCCTGGCAACCACTAATCTTCTCTCCATTTCTCTAATTTCCTTTTCACTTCCATAACTTTAAAGGGTTTGGACACTCATAGAAGTCATTCATCTACATTAAGCACTTTCAGAAAAGAAGCATGTGAACACTGAGGCTACCAAGAAAGCAACAGTTTTGGATTCGTATCCTAAGTGCCAAATGATATATGTGATGATCATAGAGTGAAGTATCCTTTTCTGTCCCTCAGTGCCTACTTTTTATTCTTTTTTTGTAAAACATATATTGATCAGTACTTACATCAGTCAGTTTTCCATCAGTATGACAAAATATCCAAGATAAACTCCTTAAAAGAGGAAAGGTTTCAAAGGCTGCTCTATGGTCACTTGGCTCCACTGTTTTTAGGCTCAAAGTCAGGGAGAGCATTGTGACCGAACACAGGACAGAGGCGGCTGCTCACCTCAAGGCAGCCGGGAAACAAAGAGAATGGGGTCCGATGTCCCAATACACCCTACAAGGACACACGTCCAACCACCTAACTCCTTCCATTACCTCCCAGTAGCACTACACGCCAAGGACCAAGCTTCAACACGGGCCTTAGGGAACATTCAAAATCCAAATCATAACAGCACTACACATGTGCTTCCACTGATCATCACTGGAGGTTTTGCAATACAATTCTCTGTTTTAGTAGAGCTCATCTAACTCAGTAGAAATAACAAAACTGCTGTTGCTTCTGTGCTAGTTCCATCTACTGGGTTAACTTTAGCCAGCTGGCATCTTACAACTGCATCTGTTCTTCAAAAAGAAAAACACTCTCTTCTTTAGCAGAAAGCATATAGCTTTGGTATTGTAATCTTTGGCATACCGCATGAAGACTCTTATCTAAAATGGGATTTTTTTGTACATTAAGTAGACAAATAGGTTTGATTCCTTTTTGTTGCTTTTTAAAAAATCTTTCATGCAGTACAGAATACAAACATCTATAGAAAGAATCAATTATCTCCAATACTAAGGGCTTTGTTGTCTTCAAAGACCTTGGCTGATGTAAAACAAATCTGTTAAAAAAAAAAAAAAAAAAAAAAAAAAAACATTATTCAAAGAGAGTACTCTCTGGTATGCCAAATTTTCACCCAGAGGGAATTTTTACAGTCAAGTTATAACCCTCTTAAAATGAGGATATAATAGAAAACACTGGCAGACAAACAGTAGTGACTTTAGAAGTTTCCTTTAATAGTATGATAAGCATTAGTTATTTCTTCCTACGAAATGTTTGAAATACCTAAATGTGTTCCACCTTTTCTCAACCATGCACCTTCTAAATAATTTCCCAGTACAAGTGGAGGTTTGTGATAGAAGAGCAGCATGGCTGTCTGGAATCTCCATGAGATTTCTGCAGTAAGCTGAGCCCTTCACATCAGTCACTCTTAACATGAAAGAGACTTGATTTAACTTCTGCCCAGCTGTAACCCTTGGACTGCTATGAAATGGAAGCTTATATTCAATGCATGAGCTTGATCCTCGGAGTCTCAGCTTTACTCAAGAAGAGGGAAGCCCTCCCTACTTCCCTCCTAGGCTCTACCAAGCATCCTGGTTGTGGCTCCATTTTAGCCCACATCTCAGGCTGCCTCCTCTGATAATTCCTGACATACATTTTCATTTCACCAGATTTCAAGCTCTCGTGATTAAGACCATTTCCCTACAGCAACTAGCAAGGAGCTTGGCACATGGCAAGTGCTCAAAAAGTATATGTAAGAACAAAAACCTACAGAGCTGTATTTATGTCTTGTAAGTACAAAGGGTCTGAGACTTCAGCTTCTGGCAATACATGGGAATGACTAAGGGACCACAGTGGTCCTGGGTAAACTACAACAATAATTTTTTAATGCAATATGGGAGACAAGGGAAAGTAAGAGAAATTTTAATAGGGAGACAAAAAAGTGATAGAAAAGGAATAGCAAGCTGAAACTGAAGCCAGAGGAGTGAACAGTAAGAGCAAATCTGAAGTTAACCTGGAAGTATAGGGGATGGGGTATAGCTCAGTGGTAGAGTACATGTCTAGCATGTGTGAGATATAGTGTTCAATCCCCAGTACCTCCAAAAATATCCTGGAGATAATTTTTTTTTTTTTTTTTTTTTTTTTTTGGGTACTGGGGATTGAACTCAGAGGCGTTCTACTTTCGAGCTACACCCCCAGCCCTACTTTTTACTCTTTATTTCGAAACCGGGTCTCACTAAGTTCCGGAGTGCCTCACTAGGTAGCTGAGGCTGGCCGCGAACCCGGATCCTCCGGTCTCAGCCTCCCGAATGCTGGGATTACAAGCGTGCGCCACCACGCCCGGCTTCCTGGAGATAAATTTTAATATTAGTGCAGGGCTTTAGTAGTTAAATCTTGTGACTGTTGCCAAGCTGGGGGAGCTGAATTTGGGAATACATATTAGTATGGATCTTCCAAAGATATGAAACTGCTCTCAAGTGAGTAGCACTTTACTCCCAGTTTTAAAGAGAAGAAAGCAGGGAGTGGTAGCACATGCCTGTAATCCTAGTACTTAGGAGGCTGAGACAGGAGGATTGCATGTTCAAGGACAACCTCAGCAACTAAGTGAGAACCTGTTTCAAAACAAGAACATGAAATAGGGCTGAGGGTATAGTTTAGAGGTGAAATGCCCTTGGGTTCCATCCCTAGTACCACAGATAAATAAAATAAACAGAAGCAAATGCAAATCATCTCTGACAGAAAGAATTGCCAATTTAGGTTCACATGAAACCTGGAGACTCAGACCAAATAGGAGCTCACAACAGCAGACACCAAATAATAAGCATCTGTGAGTGATTCAGTGGGAACAAGTCCATAGATTGAGCGCCATGATGACTCTAAGGACGAATTCTAAGACAGAGAATATAAAAAATATAAATGTTATGTAATTTTTAAATTTATTTTTAACTGATGCATAAAAAAAAATGTACCTACTATGAGATAGCATGATGATTCAATGTATACAATGTATAATGTTTAAAACTGGTTAAACATATCTGTCTCATTTATCACTTATGGTAAACATTTTCAAAATCCTTTCTTCTAGCTTTTTAAATGTGCAGTACATCATTGTTACCTATCGTCTCCCTATTGGGCAATAGCCCACAGTTTCTTGCTCCTATCTAACTGTAACTTGGCATCCATTGGTCAACCTTCCCCACCCCCACCTCCCCTGAAAATATGTAATTATCTTAAATGATCAAGCAACAAAAGACTAGAAGATTGTCAGGCCCAGTGTCTCTAGAATCCTTTACTTGCTCCTGAGAATTGGACTTATTATTAGTTTTTACACCAAAACACCTCCAGAAAACCCTTGTGTTTCCCTTGATTTAGTCGCCTAATCTTCTGGTGACATGACTGAAAGACTCCCTTTACCTGTGTAAATTTCTGCAGCGCATACATTTGTTTGAATTTAACAATGTTCCGGTAGAAGACTGCCCAACAGTGCTTTTTCTGTCAGTGCCAGAATTTTACCTTAAATATCTAGAAATAAAAATAGACCCTGCAAAATAATGCCTTATGAAAACATATTCCTTTCATGTCCACATATTTTTTAAGAGTCAGGCCAAATATTCTCCATTAATTCATATTAGTAAATTTTAAGGTATCAGCCAGCCATGGTTGTGTATGACTGTAATCACAGTATTTGGGAGGTTGAGACAGGAAGATTGAAGGTTCAAGGTCAGCATCAGCAACTTAGTGAAACAATCAGCAACTTAGTGACACCTTGTTTGAAAATAAAAAGGAGAGTGGGAGTGCTGGCACAGGCTTGTAATCCTAGTATTTGGGAGGCTGAGACTGGAGAATTCTGGTTTGCAGCCAACCTCAGCTACTTAGTGAGGCTTTCCACAACTTAGTGAGACCCTGTTTCCAAATAAAGAATAAAAAATAGGACTGCGGAGTGTAGCTTGGAGGTAGAATGTCTCTGGGTTCAATCCCTAGTACTGCACAAAATAAAAAATAAAAGGAGCTAGGGGTGTAGCTTGTAGATAGATGCCTCTGGATTTAATCCTCAATACAAAAAACAAACAAACAAACAAAAGCAAAAAAAACAACTCTATGTTATCATTGAGCAGTCTGTAAGCACCAAGCCTTTCCCACTGTCACTTGTTAGGGATCTTTGATTCCTCCCAAAGAGATCCAGGCTTTCTTGAAGGCAGTTCTGTCTTCCAGAGTTTCCTATTAAAGTGCAAATGCAGCCGGGCGTGGTGGCGCATGCTTGTAATCCCAGCATTTGGAAGGCTGAGACCAGAGGATCCGGGTTCGAGGCCAGCCTACCTAGTGAGGCACTCTGCAACTTAGTGAGACTCGGTTTCAAAATAAAGAATAAAAAATAGGGCTGGAGGCATAGCTCGGAGGTAAAAAAAAAAAAAAAAAAAAAAAACGCCCCTGAGTTCAATCCCCAGTACTGCAAAATAAATAAATAAATAAAGTGCAAATGCCCTTCACAAAGCAATCACCCAAGACAGCAATTTAGCCTGATGACTCCCAACTGGGCTCAGGTTGTTGATCTGTAAGAATCTGATTCAAGATGAGGCCACCAGTATGAAAAGGGAGAGGGAGGCAGGTAGGATAGAGATGTCCTTGATTGTAGAAGGGTGGCACATCTTCACCTAGAGGAGAGAATCATTGAAGACACTGAGAAAGTAAGGAGAGCAAACAGAACCATAGTTTCCCCACTTCACATTGTGGAAGGGTAGGTAATAACCTTATTTGCTTATAGTAGCAGCAGAACAAGATAATTTGTGGCAGGACACCCAGAAACATCAAGTCACAGGTCACCAGTTCAGTTAGCTTTAGCACCATGAATTCCGAGCGCTCATAAAAAATGTGTTAAAGCAGAACAAAAGGTTTGTTGTCCTATATTACTGTACACAGCATTTCTAGGATAATAGATTAGATCCTTCCGTGAGCTTGGAGAGGGAGCCATATGGAGGAAAGAGATTCCCCACTGATCCTTGAGACATGTCTAGACTCCCTGAAGCAATTTAATGTACATCCTGAGATTCAAGCTGGGAGATGTTTTAATATTTATCTTTCCTAATTATAAAGGTAATACATTTTCTTCGTGAAAAATGGAGAAATTGAAAATGGCAATAAAACACCATTTCTTATTCATTAAGCAAAAATTGAAAAGCCCAATAACATCATGTATTGTTCAAGACACAGAAATAGAAACTCATATATTTGCTGGAGTTTATTTTAAAACAATCTCTTTGGCAAAATCTAGTAAAGTTAAAGATACATGTACCCAGCTTGGTAGGGTATTTGGGAGGCTGAGACAAGAGGATCACATGTTTTCGACAACCTCAGCAACTTAGTGAGGCCCTCCACAACTTAATGAGACCCTGTTTCAAAATAAAAAATAAAATAGGGCTGCGGGTGTAGCTCAGAGATAGAATGCCCCTGAGTTTAATCCCCAGTACCACCCCCCTACACACACACACACACACACAAATGATACACATACCTGTGTACCTCTAACTCAGCAACTTCACCACTAGCTGTTTGCCCTAGAAAAACTCATAGGCTTTGACACCACAAAACACGTACAAAGAAATTTGTGCAGTAGTTTTTGTAATAGCATAGGAGCAAAAAATATCTGGTCTTCATTAGGAATAGACATAAATTGTGGAATAGTATATATCATTTAAAAATGAACTATATCTTTATATCAACATGGATAAATATTTTTAAAATCCTGTATTTTTAAAAAGTGTATTTAAAGGAGTTAACTTAGGCTGCCAGTGGCAAGAAATCAAAAATGATAGTGGCTTAAATACCTTAGAATTTCATTTGTTTGTCAAATAAAAGTTCAGGTAAGTCAGCTAGACATGGTGGTGTACACCTGTAATCCCAGTACTTGGGAGGGTGAGCGGGAGGTTTGTGAGGTTCAATGTTACCCAAGTAGACTCTCTATCATTGAGCTACTTTCCCAGCCCTGTTTATTTTGAGACAAGGTCTCACTACATTGCCTAGGCTGGCCTCAAACTTGTGATCCTCCTGCCTCAGCCTCCTGAGTAGCTGAGATTACAGGCATTCATGACCATGCACAGCTACTTTTTGGTTTCTTAACAATTTTCATGATTTAATTTAAAAAAAAATGAAAGCAAGAAAGGTGTTTGGATGTGATCGATGAATGCTGTATACACGTATGGAAATATCACACTGAATCCAGCTAATGTGTATAGTTATGTTAATAAAATGGAAAATAATAATAAAGAAAAACTATTGTTATAGTTACACACACAAACACATATACTACATATATGCATATACATATAACTGCCAGGTAATCTATCATTGAAACTATATTAAAATTTAATTAACCCTCTATTGTTGAACATATTTATTTTTTAAATTTTATGCATTTTAATTATTCATGTTTTATACCGTCTATTACTTTATCTCCTTATATTATTCATTTCAAGACAGCAAAAATTCTTGATGTCACTATAGCTCAATGGTAGAGTACTTACTTGACTACATATGAGAGACCCTAGGTATGATCCTCAGAACTGAAAAAAAAAGTAGTATTATTATTGGTCTTCCCATTCATTTAGTTGTAATCCGTTGCAGAATCAGTGTTCGTTTTTTCCTGTGATTCTCATTTCTTTACTTCAGGTAGTCTCTGTCCCAGACAGTCTTTGGATGAGATTTCTGAGACTCGTTTGAAATCCCCTGGGAGCAAAAGTTCTTCCTGTACATTTTCCTGACTCTCATGGAACTTTCATTGATTTCGTGTCAGTCTCACAGTTCAAGGGGAGCCCACAACATCAGAGAGAAGAACATCAAGGGACTCCGGCCCTTGGATATGGGAAGACAGTGCAGCTCTCTGTGTTCCACCTCCAACGCCCAAGCTCCTGTCCCAGAGTGACCGCCCCGACACCACCGCCTCCTGTGAGACAGTGTGACAGCAACATTTTGGTACATTTGGTGAATGTGGCCGAGATGCTCATTTTGTTCAAACACTAAGTTCAATTCTATGTACAAGAAGAATGATTGTCTTTTTCATGCCTTCCTACTCTTTCATGCATTTTTAATAACCTTCCATTTAGACAAAGAATAAAAGATACCTTCCTTAACTCCTCTCAAAGATTGAGCTCCATCACACACACATGCAAATATATTAGAACCTTGTGTACATACCATCACTTCGAACCAGAACTTCGTGATGCCCTTTCAACTTGATTAAAAAGGATATCATTACTACAACTTCTGAAAGAACTTATTTGAGAAAGACATTTCCAAATAACTCCAACTGATTAATTCACTCACTCCACAAATATTTATTAAGCACCCCAAAGGCTCCATTTCTGGTGCTCCAGAAATGCAATGATTAAATGTGGGCCGTGGCTATGTAGGTAAACAATTAAGACAATGTAACACCTAGGTAAGGTAAGTGTGTGGCCCTGTGGTGGCAGCAATTTGGGACATGTGTGTGAGTGTATGTGCAAAACAAAGACCTGCCCCTCTCCTCTGGGGCAGATGTAATTATTCAGGTTCCCTGGGAGAAACACACAGACACTCAACTAACTCTGTGTCCCTTACCTTGCATGAGTCATGTGGAAGCCCAGATCTTCTCAGTCTTATCATCTGTGCAGCCCCAGTTCTTTGGCTTCCAGAGGAATTCTACAAGAAGAAGCACATAGAATATATGGCATAAACTCACATCATACTTGACTTAACTTTAGCCAGGTTTTCAAAAAGAGACAGTAAATGAAGCCCTGATAAAGACTCAGTAAATATTGGTGAGTGAAAGAAAGAATAAATCAATTAAGATGCTTCTAGTTTCCCCTAAACAGAGTGCTGAACACAGAGCTTTCAACAAATTGATTTCCTTCCATGAAGCAAAATTATGACTATATCAACAGAATTTTTTTTTTTAGACTAGGTGTTCTTTTTCTAGTGATTTAGTTTTGCTTTTTTTTTTTTTCACAAAAAAATAAATTCAATTGGGGAATGTTTCCAGCAACTTTCAGAATTGATAGTCAGATCCATCTCCCAGTTTTGAGATAACAAATACAAAATTGTATTAAACAGAATCTCTACCCATTCCAAGGATCTCAGAAGACTCAGGGTAGGATCCACTCACTGGCACTCAGTCTATCAGAAGAATGCAGTAAGGTCCCTGAGTGTCTCATCTGACGGTTGTTTTGCTTAGGCACAAGGTGCAACCCAGAGGATAAGATAATGTTTCTCAAATTGTATCCATACAAATGTCTACAGTGAAATATTTTTCTCTTCCTCTCCTTATAAGGTGAATTATGTTCTCCAAAGTAGTATGTTAAGGTCTTAACCCCAGTACCTCAGAAAGTAATTATTTGAAGAGGAGATGTCTAAAGAGGTGAGTAACTTAAAATGAGGTCACTAGAGTAGGCCTTATCCAATAGGACTGATGCCCTTATAAGAAAAGATTTGGACGCAAACATTAACACACACAACAGGAAACTATAGTCATCTACAAGCAAAGTAGAGAGGCCCTGCCAGAAACCAGCCCTGCTGCCACCTTGATAGCAAATTTCTCAGCCTCCAGGACTGAAAAAATAAAACTCTGCTTGTTTAAGACTCCCAGACAGTGGTGCCTTGTTATGGCAGCTCTAGCAAGCTAATAGATCTCCCGTGGAAACTTTCTATATAACTTCATGCGCCTGCCTCACTATCAATATTACAATGATGAGCTGCTGAAGACATACCAACAGATCTTAAAAATGATGCACTAGTGACCTGGAAATTGATGTATCTGCTCCAATCCATTGGATTGTCTCTTTCTTGTGCAGAGTGTCACCAAACATCAGTTCTTTTCCCTACCCCACCCTTACTCTCTATCACACTGCATTACCATCGGTCATAGCATAAGTTGCAATCTATAATTATCTTGCTTATTGTCTGTCTCCCCTAACAAGAATGTAAGCTCGATGAGGGCAGGGGCCCTGTCAAGCTCATCCATGTCTATAGCTCCAATTCTTACAGCAATACTGAGCCTAGCGTGATAGATATTTTTTGAATCAGCTTACTGTTTTTGCGTTTTGAGTGACCTCAGTGAATATAAGCTCTATTTTTAACACAATATGCAAAAATAAGTCTTTGCTTACAATTCATTAAGGTTTGGGAATACTCAAAGGAGGGATCTGGGTTCGGTTTCTTTAGTGAAAGCAGACATTTTTGGCTCAATGTGCACTAGATTGACAGCAGCAGCTCACAGTATTTTAAATGATGGAGGCTGAGTGAGGGAGGTGATCAGGAAAGGAGACTCATCAGAAGAATGATATAGCATTCAGAGGAGTGTTAAAAATGAAGCATATGTTATAAATAATAAAACATACCCAACTGTGCATATTACGTTGTAATTCTATCTCGGGCTTCTGACATTGATAAACCGCTTAAAGCCTTCCTCTCTTGGATCTCAGGCCACGAGCAACTAACTCCTCTCAATGGAATTTCTACCTTATTATTATTATATACAATTAGTTCTATATCTTCTTGCATGTGCAAAAAACAGACAGTAAAGTCACACAGAATGAACTGAGCAACCCCAGATTTTGCTTAAAAGTTTAGCCTGTTGTGAGGAAGTAAAGACATCATCTGTACGTCCAACTGCTGTTGGAGCAGGTAAAGTTGCTAGGTTCTAGGTTATGCTTAGAAATATTTCAGCTAGCTTAAGCCCATAGGGGGACCTAGCCTGGGACTTGAGCTTGGGCACAGGTATCTCCAAGGACTTGGAGAATAAACATGAGCTCTCTCTTCCACCCACTCTCCTGGTCTCCTTCTGGCACTTGTTTGGCTTATTCCCTCTGGTGCAATAGGACATCTGCCGAGGCTTCTGAGTGTGCTGGTCCGTTCTGCCCCAAACACTTAGCTAAATCAAGGGAAAGAAGTCTCAGCTGCCTAAAAATAGCAAGGAACATTTTTTTCCTCTCCTCTTTTTGTCCCCTGTGTCAGCCTCTCCCCTCCCCTCCAGTCACTTTCACTGTAGAATGGTTTCCACTGAAATCAAAATGAAGGATGGTTGAGAAGAGTGAGAGCAGAGAAGGAAAGAGACAAAGGGACCCCATCAGGGGCCAAAATACTAGATGAGTCACATGCTCATTCCCAACACCTGGGCCAGCTGAGACCGCTCTTCAGCCTATGGTGGCTCCCAATACACAGAGATGGTCTTGCAAGCATGCCACACAGGCCAGGCATGGTGACACATGCTGGTGATCTCAGTATTTGAGAGGCTGAGATAGGAGGATTACAGGTTCAAGGCCAGCCTCGGCAACTTAGTGAGACCCTATTTCAAAATAAAAATAACTAGTGATATAGCTCAGAGGTAAAATGCCCGTGAGTTCAATCCCCGCCAAGAAAAAAAAAAAAAAAAAAAAAAAAAAAAAAAAAAA
>PVLC010046332.1:0-11467 GCA_004027655.1 Graphiurus murinus | reverse complement strand
GTACTGGGGATTGAACTCAGGGGCATTCTACCTCCGAGCTATACCCTCAGCCCTATTTTTTATTCTTTATTTTGAAACCGAGTCTCACTAAGTTGCGGAGTGCCTCACTAGGTAGCTGAGGCTGGCCTCGAACCCGGATCCTCCGGTCTCAGCCTCCCGAATGCTGGGATTACAAGCGTGCGCCACCACGCCCGGCTCATTCTTTGGTTCTTGATCTCTCTATAACTTCTGAAACAATTGCTTCTTCTGCACATAGGCACTAAAATATGTATTAGATGAATGTTTCTGTGTCCCTTTCATCACAATTTATCCATGCTAAATAATTGTTACTGTATTTTTTTTAATCTCTAAAGGGTACTTTTAACAAAGAATGGACTTGGTTGTCAGATAATGATACAGATTCCAGTTCAATGGTTGATATGGCCTTTGAACAAGTCACCCTTTTCAAGATGTAGAGGAGTATTTGTTAAAAATGGAAATAATTACTTGGGAAGCTGAGACAGGAGGATCGCAGATTCACAGCCAGCCTTAGCAACTTAGTGACACCCTATTTCAAAATAAAAAGTAAGCCGGGCATGGTGGTGCACGCTTGTAATCCCAGCATTCGCGAGGCTGAGACCGGAGGATCCGGGTTCGCGGCCAGCCTCAGCTACCTAGTGAGGCACTCGCAATTTAGTGAGACCCTGTTTCAAAATAAAGAATAAAAATAGGGCTGGGGGTGTAGCTCGGAGGTAGAATGCCCCTGAGTTCAATTCCCAGTACCGCAAAAAAAAAAAAAAAAAGGAAATAATTACTTGGGAAGCTGAGACAGGAGGATCGCAGATTCACAGCCAGCCTTAGCAACTTAGTGACACCCTATTTCAAAATAAAAAGTAAGCCGGGCGTGGTGGTGCACGCTTGTAATCCCAGCATTCGGGAGGCTGAGACCGGAGGATCCGGGTTCGAGGCCAGCCTCAGCTACCTAGTGAGGCACTCCGCAACTTAGTGAGACTCGGTTTCAAAATAAAGAATAAAAAATAGGACTGGGGGTGTAACTCGGAGGTAGAATGCCCCTGAGTTCAATCCCCAGTACCGCAAAAAAATTAATAAATAAAATAAAATAGGGCTCTAGGTATACCCCAGAGGTAGAATGCCTCTGGGTTCCATCCTCAGTATCACTCTTACACACACACACACACACACACACACACACACACACACACACACACACAAAAGGAAATAATTGGTAGGTTGGGGATGTAGCTCAATGGTAAAGTGCTGCTTAGTGTATACAAGGCCCTGCGTTTGATTTCCAGCACTGCAGGGAGAAAAAAAGGAGATAATTGTGCCTAGCTTATTAGCTTAATGTATAAGGATGAGCTAACTATAAATTCCATCCATTCTGTAAATTTTAGTTACTGAGAACTTATTTGAAGCTGCTGAACCATCTTTTTTTTTTTCAATCCTAAGGTTTGGGGTTGAATGGAACTCATGTTTGTGTGTAGGTAGTTGTGGCATTTTTAGGAACAATCTAGACTGATAGTTTTCCACATTTCATTGGTCAAGGAATTCTATTTAAGAAAAAGTTGTTTTTTTTTTTTTCTTCAGACTTTCAACTCATCACAAAAAATGATTTATTGCTCTTGAGCTGGGAAAACTAAATTGCTGTTAGATTAAGGAGTATGTATACTCCTTAATGTGTCATGAAAAATCGTCTAGGATAGTATGACTATTCAAGATTTATAACATTGTCTTGCTTCTCCCAACGTGGTTCTCTGTGTTTTATAGAGAGGTATTATGACAAAATGGAGAAAACTTTGGGTGAAGACAAAAAGAGTGGTGAAGCAAGGGTTAAATCTTGACACTGCATGCCGCTGGGTTATGTGCATTTGTTTAGAGATGGAATAAAGTGGGTAGAGTAGAATAAGATCATTAGAAGATTCGTGGTGTCCTTAAGATAGAAGCAAACTGATTGCTTAAGAAAAGCAGTATTTTCTATAATAAAGAAGACCTCTTAGCCGGGCGTGGTGGTGCACGCTTGTAATCCCAGCATTTGGGAGGCTGAGACTGGAGGATCCGGGTTCGCGGCCAGCCTCAGCTACCTAGTGAGGCCCTCCACAACTTAGTGAGACTCGGTTTCAAAATAAAGAATAAAAAATAGGGCTGAGGGTATATCTCGGAGGTAGAATGCCCCTGAGTTCAATCCCCAGTACCGCAAAAAAAAAAAAAAAAAAAAAAGACCTCTTGCTGGTCTGAAGGTGATCCAGTGATAAATTTTAGAATGTCCAGAAATCTAGAACCATATATATCATAATTATATAAAATATTTGGATTATTTGCTTAGAAGGTAGATGTTAGGGTCCTCTCATTCGGTAGACTGAATCTTTACTTCTTTTCTCCAGACATGGTGGCGCACACCTGTAATCCCAGCACTTGGGAAGCTGAGACAGGAGGTGCGGGTTCAAGAACAGCCTCAGCAAGTAGCCAGTCTCTCAGCAACCTAGAGATGCCGTTTCAAAACTAAAAAGGGAGCTGGGCCTGGTGGCTCATGCTAGTAATCCCAGCATTTGGGAGTCTGTGACAGGAGAATCTAGAATCCAGTTTTGAAAAATAAGAGGTATAGCTCAGAGGTAGAATGCCCCTGGGTTCAATCCCCAGTACCAAAAAAGAAAAAAAGTAAATACTTTAGCCTTTGCTACCTACAAATGATCTCTGGACTTTTAAAACAACCCTTTTAAGTTGTAAACATTGTTAGCTCATAGGTTGTACAAAACAGACTCTTGCTGTAGAAGATACAAATTCACAATGATCTAGAAATTAATACTCCTCTAAATTGAGACTTTGATAACAATGTAGTCTGAGGCTATTTGCTATGGTAGGAAAATAGAGATAATGAAATTTTGTGCAGTGAGCCAAGAATGATACATGTAATCCAAGAAGGTGGAAGTTGTAGTTGACTGGTGTTCTCATAAAAGGTAGCCTAACTGGGACTCTGAACACTCAAAGTCCCCCTTCACTTGTATGACCAAAAAGTACCAAGGCACTGAATCCTTCAGAGTTTTGTTGGTGGTGGTGGTTTTTTGGCAAAACTAGAGATTGAACCCAGGAGTATTCTACCTCTGAGCTACCCTTCAGCCCTATTTTATTTTATTGTGGTAGGGACTGAATCCAGGGGCATTCTACCTCCGAGCTACACCCCCAGCCCTGTTTTTTATTCTTTATTTTGAAACAGGGTCTCACTAAGTTGTGGAGGGCCTCATTAATTAAGTAGCTGAGGCTGGCCTCGAACCAGAATTCTCCAGTCACAGCCTCCCAAGTACTAGGGTTACAAGTGTGCGCCACCACACCCAGCTATGTAGCTGTTTTAAAAACAGGTAATGCAAGGCATGGTGGCACATGCTAGTAATCTCAGTACTTGGGAGGCTGAGACAGGAGGATCGCAGAGTCAAAGTCAGCCTCAGGAAACTTGTGAGGCCCTCTGCAACTTAGTGAAACCTTGTTTCAAAATAAAAAATAAAGCCGGGTGATGCACGCTTGTAATCCCAGCATTCGGGAGGCTGAGACCGCAGGATCCAGGTTCGAGGCCAGCCTCAGCTACCTAGTGAGGCACTCTGCAACTTAGTGAGACTCGGTTTCAAAATAAAGAATAAAAAATAGGGCTGGGGGTATAGCTCGGAGGTAGAATGCCCCTGAGTTCAATCCCCAGTACCGCAAAAATAATAATAAAAAAATAAAATGGAGCTGGTGGTGTAGCTCAGAGGTAGAATGCCTCTGAGTTCAATCCTCAGTACCACCAAAAAACAAAAACCGCCCCCTCCAAAAAAAAAAAACCCCAGCTACATAAGCCAGGCATGGTGATGCATACCTGTAATCCCAGGTATGAGTGGGATTGGATGGCTGAGATAGGAGGATCACAGGTTCGAGGACAGCTTCAACAAGTAGCGAGACTCATCAACCTAGCAAGACCCTGTTTAAAAAAAAAAAAAAAAGCCAGGCATAGTGGTACACGCCTATAATCCCAGTACTTGGGAGGCTGAGACAGGAGGATCACAGGTTTCAGGACAGCCTCAACAAGTAGTGAGACTCTCCTCAACCTAGCAAGACCCTGTTTAAAATAAAAACAAAAATAGGGTTGAGGTTGTAGCTTGGAGGTAGAGTGTTCCTGTGTTCAGTTCCATAAAGAAAGAGAAAGAAGGGAAGAAAATTAAAAAATCTGCCACATAAAATTCCATTATTTGCTTCTACCTTAATGTTACTTTTCCGTTACTTGGGCCAGATAACTCTAATACAAGAAAAGAGACCAGGGACAAGTAGTAAGCTCTAGTTGACACATTTTCTTAGAATAATCAATTGAAAATTATTCAGACACATTGAGCATTGCTGGAGAGGTCATCTGTGGGGCGGAAGAGAGCTGCCCACACTAAAAAGTATGCCTTGAAAGGCTCGGGAACCATGCTATGCTTATCTCCCAACTGAGGTAAAAAAATTGGGTTATGTAGTTAATTGTCAAAATCAGGAAAGAAACCACGAATTTAAAAAAAAAAAGGCTTAGCCGAGCACAGTGTCTAGGGAAGCTGAAGCAAAAGGTTCACAGGTTCAAGGCCAGTCTGGGCAACTTTAAGTAGACCCATCATCAAAATAATAAATAAGGCCTGTGGGTGTAGCTGAGTGGTAAAGCAGTCCTGAGTTCCATCCCCAGTACCACACACACCCAAAAATTTTGCACACACGAGTAGACGCCGTACACCGTCCTGCGCGGTCCTGGATCTAACGAGGACAGCTGGACTGTCGTAGCCCGGATGCAGCAGGAGTAAGAACTGCCAAGTCTGGCGAACATGCAGGCCTTAGACGGCACCAAGCAACATAGGAAAGTCACTTGCACTTGAACAAAACGTGCGGTTTAATAAAATCAGTTGAATATTTGAACACACACTTGGGGAATAGAATCAAAATCCGTCATTAGTGTACCTAGGATATGAGATCACAAGGAAAGCCTGAGGGAAAGGAAGTCTGCCAACAATTCAATATGATTCAGGATTTCCAAAACAGTTTTCATAATCTTCAGTTTTATTTCACTGAATTTCCCCACTCCGTTCCTAAATCTAAAGGAAAATCCACTTGAGTGAAAACACATGCCAAGATTAGCCAGTCAAAACCAATATATATTTGTTGGGCACAAGTAACAAACAAAGCAGAGGACTCGACACAATCCCAGACCTCTGTACGTAAAGCATCTCTGCCAAAGAGCCTGGAGTATAAACTGCTCTGAGCTGGGGTTGAGTAGACGTCACCGGAGAGCATGAAGGTCATCCCAGAGCATATCTGTGCAGAATTCCCAGCTCAAGGAATTTTCTTTTTCTTTTTTTTTTTTTTCTTTTTTTCAGTACTGGGGATTGAACTCGGGGCATTCTACCTCTGAGCTATACCCTCAGCCCTATTTTTTATTCTGGTTTTTTTTTTTTTTTTTTGCGGTACTAGGGATTGAACTCAGGAGCGTTCTACCTCTGAGCTATACCCCCAGCCCTATTTTTTATTCTTTATTTTGAAACCGAGTCTCACTAAGTTGCGGAGTGCCTCACTAGGTAGCTGAGGCTGGCTGAGAACCCGGATCCTCCTCCGGTCTCAGCCTCCTGAATGCTGGGATTACAAGCGTGTGCCACCACGCCCGGCTTATTCTGTATTTTGAAACAGGGTCTCACTAAGTTGCGGAGTGCCTCACTAACCAGTTGAGGCTGTCTTCGAACCCGGTTCCTCTGGTCTCAGCCTCCCAAATGCTGGGATTACAAGCAAGAGCCACCATGCCCGGCTCCAGCTCAAGGAATTTTCGATGAAGCCAACCAATAAGTAAGACCACTCAAGTCTCTGCACATTAGTCTTTAATAACTAGCCTAATCATTCGAGAGGTATCATGAATAGGAAGCAAATTCCAGTTAGATTTGAGTCTACATTTCAACTATATCACATGCCACTTTAATAATTATGGGCAAGTTAACTGCTCCATCTGGGCGTGGTGGCGCACTTGTAATCTCAGTACTTGGGAGGCTGAGACAGGAGGATCAGAGGTTCAATTACAGCCTCAGCAAGTAGTGAGACTCTCATCAACCTAGTGAGACCCTGTTTCAAAATAAAAATAAGCGGGGCACGGTGATGCACGCTTGTAATCCCAGTTCTTGGGAGGCTGAGACAGGGGGGTTGCAGGTTCGAAGCCAGCCTTGACAACTTAGTGAGGCCCTCCCTGTCTCCAAATAAATAAAAATCAGGCTGAGAGTATAACTTGGAGGTAGAATGCCTCTGGGTTCAATCTCCAGTGCTAAATAAATAAATAAATAATAGAGCTCAGGATGTAGCTCGGAGGTAGAATGCCTCTGGTTTCAATCCACAATACAACAACAAAAAAACAAAAAACAATCTCTCCATACACTTACTTTTTCCACAAAACGTAATCAGTAGTAAGTTTTTTGTCCTTTTTTTTTTTTTTTTTTTTTTGCAGTACTGGGGGTTGAACTCAGGGGCATTTTACCTCCGAGCTATACCCCCAGCCCTATTTTTTATTCTTTATTTTGAAACCGGGTCTCACTAAGTTGCGGAGTGCCTCACTAGGTAGCTGAGGCTGGCCGCGAACCCGGATCCTCCGGTCTCAGCCTCCCGAATGCTGGGATTACAAGCGTGCGCCACCATGCCCAGCTCTTTTTTTTTTTTTTTTAAAGAGAGTTAATTAATCCTAGCAGTATTTGGAACATAATTGATATTAAGCAAATGACTCGGAATTTCTCTCTCCCCTTAGCAATAAAGGATTGTAAGAAAACTGTAAGTGAAGCAGGGTGCAGAGGCACACACCTGTAACCTCAGTACTTGGGAGGCTGAGCCAGGGAAATCGCAGGTTCACAGCCAGCCTCAGCAATTTACAGAGACCCTGGGCAGTTTAGCAAGACTGTTTCAAAGTAAAAAAGGGCTGGGGGGTGTAGCTCAGAAGTAAAGTGCCTCTGGGTTCAATTCCCAGTATGAGAGAGAGAAAGAGAAAGGAAGAAACCTGTAAGTGACAGTATCCACCTTCCATTCGCCTATAATTCTTGGGATGTAAGGAAAGAAAAATACTTGTGAAGACTGGACATGGTGGCACACGCCTGTAATCCCAGTACTTGGGACGTTGAAACAGAAGGATTGCAGGTTCAAAGTTGCCTCAGCATCACAGCAAGGTTGTCAGAAACAGCAAGACCCTGTTTCAAAGTAAAAAAATTTAAATAAAATAGGACTGGAAGTGTCACCCAAAGGTAGCATGCCCCTGTGTTCAATCCCCACTGCAACTTAGTGAGACCCTATTTCAAAATAAAATAGGGCCGAAGGTGTAGCTCAGAGATAGAATGCCTCTGGGCTCAATCACCAGTACCACAAGAATAAATAAGCAAGCAAGCATTTGGAATCTTAGATTTACCATCCGTGAGTTCTAAATTAATTATTACCCATGCATAATTCTGTTCATAGAAGAAAGACAGTGAAAAAATGTTGATGTATTCTATAGCTGAAGAAATGTGAAGCTGAAGGAAAAGAAGAGCGGAGCCATGCAGAGGTGATGTGGAGAGGACTGCATTCTCACTCACATTTGGGTCACACCAGTAATTAGTTACTTACTAAGCTGTCTTTCCATCCTTTATACAATCCGAGGCTGGCAGCCCTGCCTGCGACCCCACCCCTGTGGCACTCTTCACAAGGTCAGTGTGTGTTCTCCAGGACTGCGTTTGTATGCAGAACCCACCTAACAGCTGCTTTTCCCTCATCCCCCTCCCGCTCCCCTTCCTCTCCTTCCTCCTCACCCCTCCTCCTTCCACCTAGGGATGTTCTACCTACAACCCCAGCCCCCCCGCCCCCCCTTTTTTTATTAGAGTCTCTCTAAGTTGCCCAGGCTGGCTTCCAGCTTGCTAACTTCCGGCCTCAGCCTCCCAAGTAGCTGAGATTACAGGTGTATACCACCATGCCCGCTTGTATTTTACATCTTGTAAACTGTGTGTGTGTGTGTGTGACTAGAGATTAAACCCAGGGACATTCTACCTTCAAGCTACATCCCCTAGAAACAGGGTCTCACTAAGTTGCAGAGACTGGCTGCAAACTGGCCATCCTCCTGTCTCAGCCTCCCAAGTACTGGGATTATAAACGTGTGCCACCACACCCAGCTGTAAACACTTTTTACAGTTATATGGATTTTATTAATCAGAATTCTTTCTGTTAGGAATGACAAACCTGGGAGGTTGAGGCAGAGGGATTGCATCTTTGAGGCCAGCCTCCACAACTTGGCAAGATACTGCCCTGTCTGAAAAAATTTTTAAAGGGCTGGGAATGTAGTTCAGGGGTAGTGTACCCTTTGATTCAATTCCCAGTACAAAAGAAGAAAAGAGAGAGAGAGAGAAAAGAAAGAAATTACTAACTCAATCCAAATTAACTTTAAGAAAGGGAAGAGCCGGGCGTGGTGGCGCACGCTTGTAATCCCAGCAGTCGGGAGGCTGAGACCGGAGGATCTGGGTTCGCGGCCAGCCTCAGCTACCTAGTGAGGCACTCTGCAACTTAGTGAGACTCGGTTTCAAAATAAAAGAATAAAAAAAAAAAAAATAGGGCTGGGGGTATAGCTCGGAGGTAGAATGCCCCTGAGTTCAATCCCCAGTACCGGAAAAAAAAAAAAAAAAAGAAAGAAAGGGAAGAAAAAAAGCCCAGTGTGGTGGCACACGCTTGTAATTCCAATACTTGGGAGACTGAGACAGGAGGATTGCAGGTTCAAGGCTAGCCTCAACTACTTAGTGAAGCCCTCCATAACTTAATGAGACCCTGTTTCAAAATAAGGAATAAAAAATAGGACTGGGGCATAGTGTAGTTCAGAGGTAGAATGCTGCTGGGTTCAACCCCAGTACCACAAGTAGGTAGGTAGATAGATAGATAGATAGATAGATAGATAGATAGATAGGTAAGAAAAAAGGAAAAAAAGAGGGATTTGTTTGCTGGTTCATGTCATTCAGATTGCCAAGATTATAAATAACAGCCTTAGGCATTGCTAGATCCAGAGACTCCATTATCTATTGCTCTCGCCACAACTTGGATCAGCTGGTGTTGGCTTGACTTCCCTTCTGGCTAGGATCCCAGGGTTTGTTTTTACTTATCATCTTTCCATCTCGTAGTTCTGCTTGGTTTCACTCTTTAGACAGGCTCTTTCTATAAGGCAGGCAAATGACCAGTGGCCTCCATCACATCAGCTTTGCAGCTTCAGTTACTCTTCCTCAGGAAATCTAGGAGGGGCTGGGAAGCGTCCCGCCCCGGGCTGGGCCCCACACCTCTGTGGCCAGGAGAGTGAGGCCCGCGGATTGGCGAGGCCCAGGCCAGCCTCGTGTGTTCTACCTGGATGGGATTCCTCCGGGGCACAGGGGCAAGGCAGTCTCCTCTGAAAGGCCTGGAAGAGATGATAAATGGAAGAACATTTATTTAGAGATAATATTCTCCACATTACATTAATATAGGGACCAATCGTCTCTGATTTCATTGGAGACAAATAATATTTGAAGACTTAAGACATCAATTTAGAGAAATTAAATGACCTTTCAATGCTTCTATAGGAGCAAAGCAAAATAATTTTTTTTGTTGTTGTTGCAGTACTGGGGATTGAACTCAGGGGCATTCTACCTCCGAGCTATACCCCCAGCCCTACTTTTTATTCTTTATTTTGAAACCGAGTCTCACTAAGTTGCGGAGTGCCTCACTAGGTAGCTGAGGCTGGCTGCAAACCCGGATCCTCTGGTCTCAGCCTCCCAAATGCTGGGATTAAAAGCATGCGCCACCATGCCTGGCTGCAAAATAATTTTTTTTTAACAGTCTTTTGTTAGTTTTTTAGCTTGTGGTTGTGAGTGTGTGTGTGTGTGTGTGTGTGTGTGTTTTATTGGGGATTGAACCCAGGGGCATTCTATCCCTGAACTACACCCCGGGTCCAGTTGTAGCAGAATTCCAAAATAGCTCCAACTCCCTAGTGTACATTTTCTGGATAGTCTTTTTTTTTTTTTTTCAGTGCTGGGGATTGAACTCACGGGCATTCTATCTCCAAGCTACACCCCAAGCCCTATTTTTTATTCTCTTATTTTGAAACAGGGTCTCACTAAGTTGTGGAGGGCCTCACTAGGTAGTTGAGGCTGGCCTCGAACCTGGATCCTCCGGTCTCAGCCTCCCAAATGCTGGGATTGTAAGTATGCGCCACCACGCCTGGCTTCTGTCTCCTCTTCTTGAATAGGACTTTTGAATATGATGGACTATCATTCTATAGTTAGGTTATGCCCTGTGATAAAGATTAGAGTATTCTGCAGATGTAATTAAGGCCTCTAATCAATTGACTTTAACTTAATTGAAAGGGAAATTATCCTGGGGGAGCCCTTATATCTACAGGTCAGAGACAAGAAAAATCAGAAACCTGAAGCAGCAAAGATATTCCTGTTGGCCTTGAAAATAAACTACTGTAAGCCAGGCGTGGTGGTCCATGCCTGTAGTCCCAGTACATGAGAGGCTAAGACAGGAGGATCACAGGTTCGAGACCAGCCTCAGCAACTTAGTGAGGCTCTCAGTAACTTAGTGAGACCCTGCTTCAAAATAAAAAATAAAATAGGGCTGGGGATGTAGCTCAGAGGTAGGATGCCCCTGGGTTCAATCTCCAGTACCACAAGAAAAAATATATATAAGCTTTTATATACATAAATAAAACAATTTTATGTTATATATAAAATTATATATATATATTGTACTATAAAATATCTGAAGTATATGGACTCTGGCAGATTGTACTGTCTTGTCTGACGGTGTGGCATGTATTTGACAGTTTACAGGCGTAGAGGTCTAGTATATTTCAATGATTTTAGAGCAGTAATATTGCATAGTGGGAAGAGCACTGGTTTGGACCCTGGAAATAGTATTTCAGTTCTGACTCAGCCACTGACTGACCTTTGATAAATTACTTTATCTTTTGGGGCTTCAGCGCCCCCATCTGAGAAAAGAAGATGTTAAACAGGGTTAATTCGGCTAGATACACCTATAATCCCGTGCTTGGGAAGCTGAGACAGGAGGATCGCAGATTTGAGACCACCGTCATCAAGTAGTGAGATTCTCATTAACCGAGTGAGACTCTGTTTCCAAATAAAAATAAAAAACAGGGCTGGGATGTAGCTTGGAGGTAGAATGCCCCTGGGTTCAGTCCTCAGAACAACAATAGCAAAAAATAGGGCAAGGGGCATAACTCACACCCCAGTACCAAAAGAAAAAAGTCTAGACAAACTGATGTTATTGAAAAAAAAGGATGAGCCGGGCGTGGTGGCGCATGCTTGTAATCCCAGCATTTGGGAGGTTGAGACCGAAGGATCCGGGTTCGCAGCCAGCCTCAGCTCCCTAGTGAGGCACTCCGCAACTTAGTGAGACTCGGTTTCAAAATAAAGAATAAAAAATAGGGCTGGGGGTATATCTCGGAGGTAGAATG
>PVLC010046331.1:0-11467 GCA_004027655.1 Graphiurus murinus | reverse complement strand
AGTGAGGCCTTCTGCTACTTAGTGAGACCCGGTTTCAAAATAAAGAATAAAAAATAGGGCTGGGGGTATATCTCGGAGGTAGAATGCCCCTGAGTTCGATCCCTAGTACCGCAAAAAAAAAAAAAAAAAAAAAGTAGCTGAGGCTGGCCGCGAACCCGGATCCTCCGGTCTCAGCCTCCCGAATGCTGGGATTACAAGCGTGCGCCACCACACCCGGCTCTAAATTCATTTAGAGAGGTGGGCAAAGTAATCCCAGTACTTGGGAGGCTGAGATAGGAAGATTGTAGGCTGAGGCCACCCTCAGCAACTTAGAGAGACCCTCAGCAACCTAGTGAGACCCTGCTTCAAAATAAAAAATAAAAGGGCATTGAGTCAAGATATAGAAAACCTAAACTGACCAATAGCAAGCAAAGAGATAGAAATAGCAATAAAAAGCCTTCCATTAAAAAAAAAAAAAAAATCCAGTTCCAGCCGGGTGTGGTGGCGCACGCTTGTAATCCCAGCATTTGGGAGGCTGAGACCGGAGGATCCGGGTTCGTGGCCAGCCTCAGCTACCTAGTGAGGCACTCCGCAACTTAGTGAGACCCGGTTTCAAAATAAAGTAAAAAATAGGGCTGGGGGTATATCTCGGAGGTAGAATGCCCCTGAGTTCAATCCCCAGTACTGAAAAAAAAAAAAAAATCCAGTTCCAGACAGATTCCCAGCTGAAATCTATAAAACCATTACAGAAGAACTAAACTCAATACTTCACAAGTTATTCCGTGAAATCAAAAGAGATGGAATTCTTTCAAACTCCTTCTCTGATGCCAATGTCACCTTAATACCAAAACCAAATAAAGATCCCTCAAGAAAAGAAAATTATAGACCAATATCATTGATGAATATAGATGCAAAAATTCTAAACAAAATACAAGCCATGCACATTCAAAACCACATCAAGAAAATTGTACAACATGACCAAGTTGGTTTCATCCCACGAATGCAAGGCTGGTTCAACATACTCAAATCAACACATGTTATTCACCACATAAATAGAACTAAGGACAAAAATCACATGATCATCTCTATAGATGCTGAAAAAGCATCTGACAAAATCCAACACCCAGTCTTGTTAAAAAAACTGCAGAAGCTGGATGTGGTGTCACAGGCTTATAATCCCAGTACTTCGAAGGCTGAGACAGGAGGATCTCAGGTTCATGGCCAGCCTCAGCTACTTAGTGAGGTCCTCTGCAACGTGGTGAGACCCAGTTTCAAAATAAATAATTAAAAAATAAGGCTAGGGGTGTAGCTCAGAGGTAGAATGCCCCTGGGTTCAAGACAAGAGAAGGATAGCAAAGGAATTCAAATAGGAAAAGAAGAGTTAAAATTATCTCTATTTGCAGATCACATGATCCTATATTTAGAAGACCAAAAAAACTCAACCAAAAGACTACTAGAGATGATTAACAAATTTAGCAAAAAATCAGGATACAAAATCAAGCTAAAAAAAAAAAAATCAGTAGCTTTTCTATATGCCAACCATGAATCACTGAAAAAGAAAATCAAGAAAACAATTTCATTCATAATAACCTCAAAACCAATAAAATACCTAGGAATAAACCTAACCAAGAAAGTAAAAGACCTCTACAATGAAAATTATAAAACACTAAAGAAAGAAATTGAAGAAGATCTTGGAAAATTGATAGATCTCCCTTGCTCTTTGATAGGCAGAATAAATATTATCAAAATGGCCATTCTACCAAAAATTATCTACAGAGTCATTAAAATCCCTATCAAAATACCATCATTCTTAACAAACCTAGAAAAATCAGTCCTAAATTTCATATGGAAAAACAAAGCAATTCTCAGCAATAAGAATCATGCAGGAGGCATCACAATTCCTGACTTCAAATTATACTACAGAGATTAGTAATCAAAACAGTGTGGTACTGGCACAAAAACAGAATAGAAGATACAGAAACAAATCCACACACTTATAGCCAATTGATTTTCAACAAAAGTGCCAAACATATAAGTTGGAGAAAAGACAGACTTTTCAACAAATGGTCTTGGGTTATTCAGTTGTAGAAAAATGAAACTAAATCCTTACCTCTCACCCTGCACAGCAGTCAACTGACAATGGATCAAAGACCTGGAAATTAGACCAGAGACTTTGAAGCTACTACAGGAGGAAATAGGTCCAACACTCCAACATATAGGCACAGGTAGAAAGTTCCTGAATAATACTCCCAAAGTTCAGGAAATTAAAATAAGAATTAATAAATGAGATGGCATGAAACTAAAAAGTTTCTGCTCATCAAAGGAAACCATCAGGAGTCTAGAGAAAACCTACAGAATCAGAGAAGATCTTTGCCAGTTAATCCTCTGATAAAGGACTAATATCTAGAGTATACAAAGAAGTTAAAACACTTTACACTAAAAAAAAAAAAAACCCAATCAAGAAATGGGCAATTGAACTAAATAGACACTTAACAAAAGAAGAGATACAAATGGCCAATAAATACATATAAAAATGTCCAACATCATTAGCAATTAGGGAGATGCAAATCAAAACTATACTGAGATTCCATCTAACCCCAATCAGAATGGCAATCATCAAAGAAGTTAAAAAAAAAAACAGTAAATATTGGAGAGGATGTGGGAAAATTGGAAGTCTTTTACACTGTTGGTGGGATTGCAAATTAGTCCAGCTGCTGTGGAGATTCCTCAGAAAACTAGGAATGGACTCACCATTTGACCTGTCTATACCACTCCTGGGTCTGTTTCCAAAGGGGCTAAAATTAGAAAACTACAGTAATACATGTATATTCATATTCATAGCATCACAATTCACAATCGCCAAATTATGGAACCAACCTAGGTATACATCAACAGATGAATGGATTACAAAATTATGGGATATCCACACAATGGAATTCTACTCAACAATAAAGAACAAGATTATGTCATTTTCAGGAAAATGGAAGGACTTGGAGAACATTATGTTAAGTGAGATTAGCCAGTCTCAAAAAATGAAGGGTCATATGTTTTCTCTAATATGTGGAAGCTAGGGAGTAATTAGGACACCAGAGGGACTCCAGATAATGGAGGAGAAATCTCCTTGGAGCCAGAGAGGTGGTCTAGGGGAAGGGGAGGGGGAAGAGTGAAGATCATTGAAGGAATATGTACACTACCATTGGCTTTGTGTACATATGTGAAATACCAATGTCAATCTCAGTATTCTGTATGGCACTCTCAGTACTCAGTACTCTGTAATCCACCAATAAAATCATATTATTAAAAAGCAGTAAAATAAGTAAAGATGAAATCCTAAAATATGTATATCATGCAGGAATGTAAGAAAAGAAAAAGAATTGAGACCAGAAGAAGCAAATAATCAATGGCAAACTTAACTCTATAAGACCAATAACTCATTTAAGAACAAATGGTTTAAATACACCAATAAAAAGTAGATTAAGCTGGGCGTGGTGGCAAATGCTTGTAATCCCAGCATTTGGGAGGCTGAGACTGGAGGATCCGGGTTCTCGGCCAGACTCGGCTACCTAGTGAGGCACTCCACAACTTAGTGAGACTCGGTTTCAAAATAAAGAATAAAAAATAGGGCTGGGTGTATAGCTCGGAGGTAGAATGCCCCTGAGTTCAATCCCCAGTATTGAAAAAAAAATAAAAAAAGTAGGTTAAAACAAATCCCAAATAAAGACTTTTTATAAGAAACTCACCTCAAATTCAATGACATGTTAGGTTGAAAGTAAAAAAGTTAAGAAATGTACTATATAAAACTTAATTTTTTGAAGAGCAGCATAACTCCAGCCCCTGAGTTCAATCCTCAGTACTGAAAAAAAAAAAAAAGTCTATGGTGTATCTCCGAGGTAGAATGCCTGTAGGTTTGATCCTCAAAACCAAAATAAATGAATAAATTCATTTAGAGACATCAGCTCCCCAAGACACAACATGCTGGTGGCGGTGGGGGGCTGGATTAAAGAGGCTGTGGTCCTTGTAATGGACATGCTGCAGTGAGTGCCAGGCACAAGATTACTAGAGCAGTCCCAGTATGTTTTAAGATCAGATATTGATCCAAGAAAATTATACCTGAATCCACCAGAGCTGTCCTGACTTTTTCCATTCTTCACTTTCTCAGCTTCCATTCAGTTTTTTATAGTTAAATATTCGTTGTTCACTTTACTATATCCATGCAGATAGCAACCACAACTACATGTGATATTGCACTATGATTAGCTTTTTGAGCCATTTGATTTTTTTTTTTTTCTTGAAATTAATACAGATTGAGGATCCCTAACCTGGAAATCTGAAATCCAAAATTTTTTGAGTGCCAATGTATTGCCACAAGTGGATAATTCCATGTCATGAAACTTTGTTTTGTGTACAAAATTATTTAAGATAGCTAGGCATGGTGGCACACGCTGGTAATCCCAGTACTTGGGAGACTGAGACAGGAGGAGCACAGGTTTGCAGGCAGGCTCAGCAATTTGGTGAAACCCTCATTCAAAATTAAGAAATGAAAAGGGCTAGAGGTATAGCTTAGAAGTTGATGCTCCTGGGTTCACTGGGTTCAATCTCTAGTACCACACATTAAAACAAACAAACAAACAAACAAACAAAACCCCTTAAGATAGTGTATAAAATTATCTTCAGGGTATTTATATAAGACATATGTGAAACATGTATAAATTCATGTTTACACTTGATAAGATACCTCATATACTTGCAAATATCCTAAAACCTGAAAAAAATTCAAAATCTAAAATACCTCTAGTCCCTTTTTAAAAAACTGCTTAGTTTTCTTTATCTCTTTTACAATTCTTCCCACACTTTCCAATGTTCTATCAGTCTAATTTTCTGTAAGATTAGTCAAACCAGGTAATATACCAATCCATTTCTAAAATAATAAGTTCTTTTAACTTTTCAAGAGCTATTAAATCTTGACATTTTGAAAGTAGAATATGTATGAGTTTAACTTTTTAAAAATATGTGAAACATAAAAAATGTAGATTAAGTTATCATATTCAAGAGAAGCACTCTGCTAGCAGACAGTAAAATTTAGGGGCTAAGTCTCTGGCACCAGAGTGAATAGCTTCAAATTAGTAACCACTTAGTAACGTGCCCATCTGAAGCAGGATACTCAACCTATGTGTGCCTCAGTTTTCTGATCCATAAAATAGAGATAAAAGTAAATTGAAGTTTAATTGAGATAATACATGTAACTGCTTGACACAGAGTAAGTGCTTGGTAAATGTTAAGTATTCTTTAGCATAATAGTAAAGGGTGGAACCATTTAAAAACTCTAGAAGACTTTAGAACTTATATGTGAAAAAATATGGACACAGAACTAAAGGAAAATAAGAAGTTGGAATAAAAACATTTTCAGGATGTATGACGAGCCAAAAAGTTAATTACGTTTAATATATACCTTAGATGAAAGGGAAAAATAGCAAAGTACATAAATTGGCAGTTTATAAAAGAAATAAAGCAAGCTATATAAAAATTAAATGGTATTACTAAAATTTAATGATACATAAAAAAGAAAGAAGAGCCGGGCATGGTGGCGCATGCTTGTAATCCCAGCATTTGGGAGGCTGAGACGGGAGGATCTGGGTTTCAGCCAGCCTCAGCTACCTAGTAAGGCACTCCACAACTTAGTGAAACCCTGTTTCAAAATAAAGAATAAAAAATAGGGCTGGCGGTATACCTCGGAGATAGAATTCCCCTGAGTTCAATCCCCAGTACCACAAAAAAAAAAAAAAGAAAGAAAGAAGATACAAATTACTGATATCAGAAATGAAATAGGGGCCACTATTACTGCTTCCACGGACGGACATTAATGAGATAATAAGGAAACATCAGGAAACTCTGTGCCTACAAATATGGTAACTTACATGGAATGGGCCATTTCCTTGAAAGATACAGTGTAGTAAAACTCATACAAGGAGAAATAGATAATCTGAAATGTCTATAAAAGAAATTGAATCGATTATTAATAACCTTCTGAAACAGAAAGTACCAAACCTAAATGTGCTCACTAGTGAATTCTACCAAACATTTACGGAAAAAATTACACCGATACTCTACAATCTCTTCCAGAAAATAGAAGCTGAGGGAACATTGCCTGACTCATTTTATAAAGCCAGCATTACTCTAACAACAAACCCAGACAAAGTTCAAAAGAAAGGAAAACTACAGACCAAGCTCTCTTGTGAGCATTAATCCAAAAATCTCCCCCCAAATATTAACAAATCAATTTCAACAAAGTATAAAAGAACTATACATCATGACCACATGGATTTAATTCCAGATATTCAAGTTAGTTCAGTTTATTCAAAAGTCAACTAAAGCCAGGAGTGATGGCACACACCTGTAATCCCAATACTTGGGAGGCTGAGATAGGAAGATTGCAGGTCTGAAGCCAGCCTCTGCAACTTAGCAAGACTAACCTCAGCAACTTAGCAAGACCATGTTTCAAAATAAAAAATAAAATGGGCTAGAGGTGTGACTTGGAGGTAGAATGCACCTGGGTTCAATCCTTAATACCAAAAAAAAAAGTCAGTTAATGTAATTAATCACATCAATAAACTAAAGAAAGAAAAAACATCATCTTTATTTATTTATTTTTATGGTACTGGGGATGGATCCCAGGTGCATTCTACCTCTGAGCTACACCTCTAGCCCTATTTTATTACTTTTTAAAATTTTTATTTATTTATTTATTTATTATTTATTTATTTTTGTGGTACTGGGGATTGAACTCAGGGGCATTCTACCTCCGAGCTATACCCCCAACCCTATTTTTTATTATTTATTTTGAAACTGAGTCTCACTAAGTTGCGGAGTGTAGGTAGCTGAGGCTGGCCGCAAACCTGGATCCTCCGGTCTCAGCCTCCCGAATGCTGGGATTACAAGCGTGCGCCACCACGCCCAGCTACTCTTTTTTTTATTTTGAAACAGAGTCTCACTAAGTTGTGGAGGACCTCACTAAGTAGCTGAGGCTGGCCAAGAACTTGTGATCCTCCTGTCTCAGCCTCCCAAGTACTGGGATTACAAGTGTGTGCCACCATGCCCAGCTAAAAAATCATGTTTATATGAATAGACAAAGAAAAGCATTTAATAAAATCCAATACTAATTCATTTAGTATTGAATTAAAAAACAAACTAGGATCTGAGGAATACTTTTTCAACATAATAAGATACATATGAAACATACATGAATTTCATGTTTATACTTGATAAAATAACCAAGACATCTCATTATATACATGCAAATATCATAAAATCTGAAAAACTTTGAAATCTACAAAATAACATCTAAAATATCTACAAAATAACTGCACTTAATGTTATGCCTAATGGTAAGAAACTAGTTGCTATCTCCTGAAGATGAGGAGCAAGGAAGGCAGTCCTCTGTCACCACTAATGCATTAACATCAAAGAGGGGAAAGGGAAAAAGAAAAGAGGAAAAAAAGAGACACAGATTGAGAAGAAAAAAATAAAACTATGTTTAGACACGGTATGACATGATTATCTATGTGCAAACCCCCAAAGAATCAAGAACAAAACCCCTGGAACTAATAAGTAATTATAGCAAGGTTGCAGGATACAAGTTTAGTACACAAAAGTAGTTGCTTTGAAATTGAAAATATATCATTGAAACCAGGTGAAACAGGGCCTGGTGGCGCACACTTGTAATCCCAGTACTTGGGAAGCTGAGACAAGAGGATCACAGGTTGATGGCCAGCCTCAGCAACATAGTGAACCCTCTGCAACTTAGTGAGACTCTGTTTCAAAATAAAAGTAATAAAATAGGGCTGGGAGTAAAGTTCAGAGGTAGAATGCCCCTGGGTTCAATCCCCAGTACCACACACACACACACAAAAATGCCACTGACATTTGCACCAAAGGAAAAAAATAGGTATAAATCTAGCAATGTATGTGCAAGATGTATATGAGAAAAACTACGATCATGATGAAAGAACTAAATGAGTAGAGAACTACTCCACTTTCATAGATCAAAAGACTCAAATTTGTTGTATCAGTTCTTCCCAACTTGATCTATAGATTTGATGTAGTACAAACCCAAACCCCAGCCAAGTTATTTTGTTGGTATCAGCAAATTTATTCCAAAGTGTTTAAGGAAAAGCAAAAGACATGGCCAAAATAACATTGAAGAGGAACAGAAGTGCTTGACTGATACCATGAGACATCAATACTGAACTGTAAGCTGTCATTCCAGTACCTGGGAGACTGAGACAGGAGAATCTCAGGTAGACGGCCAGTGAGACTCTCAGCAACTTAGTGAGACCCCATTTCAAAATAAAAAATAAAAAGGGATGGGACTGTTGCTCAGTGGTAGAATACCCCTGGGTTCAATTCTCAGTACTAAAAAATAATAATAATAAATTTAACTATAAACCGTTGATGTTCAAGACAGTGCAGTATTGGTGAAAGAATAGACAAATAGATCAATGGATCATAAGAGAGAGCCCAGAAGTCCAGAAATAAAGCTACACAAGTATAGTCAACTGATCTTTGACAAAGGAGTAAAGGCAATTAAAAGGAAAAAGGAACCAGGTGTGGTGGCACATGCTTGTAATCCCAGCATTTGGGAGGCTGAGATCGGAGGATCCAGGTTCGCAGCCAGCCTCAGCTACTTAGTGAGGCCCTCTGCAACTTAGAGAGACCCTGTTTCAAAATAAAGAATGAAAAATAGGACTGGGGGTGTAGCTCAGAGGTAGAATGCCCCTGGGTTCAATCCCCAGTACCGCAAAAAAAAAAAAAAAAAAAAAAAAAAGCTAAACAATTTTACTATATGCAATTGTACTTCTTGATATTTATCCAGATGAGGTGAAAATTTTGGCCACACAAAATCCTGCATTTGAACATTTATAGCAGCTCTACTGATACCAGGTTTCTTACTGGATCTTTGTCTTATGGAGTCAAAGAATGAAATCGGCAGACACCAGGAAGGTGAAAGTAGGATTTTAGTTTTAAAGGGGCAAGCAAGTAGGGAAGTGGATCACCCCTGGGGCCTTGACAGACTCCAGAGTCCAGCAGGGCCTTCTGGCACTGCCCGAGTGTAGCCCAGTCACACACCATCAATTGCACACCACCTTTCCCCCAAAGTCCACTCCATCCACCAAAAAGAGCAACAGTGTTAAAGCTCCCACACAGGAGAGGGGTCCTCAGAGGGGAGCTGATATTGGTCCTGAGCATAGGGCTTATATATGTTAGAAACCCTTATTTTTTTTTTTTTTTCAGTACTGGGGATTGAACTCGGGGGCGTTCTACCTCCGAGCTACACCCCCAGCCCTATTTTTTATTCTTTATTTTGAAACCGGGTCTCACTAAGTTGCGGAGTGCCTCACTAGGTAGCTGAGGCTGGCCGCGAACCCGGATCCTCCGGTCTCAGCCTCCCGAATGCTGGGATTACAAGCGTGCGCCACCACGTCCGGCTTAGAAACCCTTATGTACAGACATTAACCAATGAAGAAAGTCCCCATTTTTCATGACTTAATCTTTCGTCTATGGCCTTTAATTCCCCGAAGTCCAGAGACTGTTTGTTCTGCATATTTGTTCCCTGGTCTATACGTAGCAACCGTCCATGAGTTTAAGGTTGGTGCACACAGATCTTTGATTCCTGACATCTTGGCTCTACTCCTCCACGTTTAATTGTTCGTATTCAGGCCCTAGGAACAACCTGAAGACCCCTTCCTTCTTAGGAGGGTGTCTGGATTTTGTTTTTCTTAACCCTTACCTCCTGGAAGTCCTGTTTCCTTACTTCCTACCCAATACCTAACTCCTCACAACCATAATTTCTAAATTTTGGCAGCAACCAAGGTGACCTCAGTAGGTAAATGGGTAAACAAATTGTGGTACATCCATATAATGGGATATCATTTAGTGATAAAATAAAATGAGCTATCAAGCAATGAAAAAGCACAGATTAATCTTCTGTGCTTATTGCTAGGTGAAAGAAGTCAGTCTAAAAAGGTTAGCTCTTCAACTAAAAATGAGGTTATGTCCCCCCAAAAACTGTCATAATTTGAAAATAGTATAAATCAAGGATGCAGCCAGGAAGCTGGGAGTGGTGGCGCACGCTTGTAATCCCAGCATTTGGGAGGCTGAAACCGGAGGATCCGGGTTCGTGGCCAGCCTCAGCTACTTAGTGAGGCACTCTGCAACTTAGTGAGACCCTGTTTCAAAATAAAGAATAAAAAAATAGGGCTGGGGGTATAGCTCAGAGGTAGACTGCCCCTGAGTTCAATCCCCAGTACCGCAAAAAAAAAAAAAAAAAAAAGAATGCATGCAACTACTTACCTACTGAACATCAGGCTGAGCAACAAACCACAGGATAGATATGAGTCATTTACTTTCCTGATCATGTGACTGATCGGAAGTCACATCTTGTTGCTGCTGCTGAGCATTACAAGACAGTGGTGGACCATACATCATACTAGCCCCAGCAAAGGTCAAAATTCAAAACTGGAAGTGCGGTTTCTATTGAGTCAATTTTGCACAGTCATTAAGTTGAAAAACTGTTAAGTCAAACCATCGTAAGTTAGGGTCCACGTACTATGTGATTCCAACTACCTGACACTCAGAACAGACAAACTGCAGAGAGAAAAAAGAACCATGGTTGCCAGAATTTCCCAGGGAGGAAGAGTGGGATAATTAAATAGAACACAGGGAGAGTGAGGCTATGCCATATGAAACTATAATGGTGAGTATGTGATATTATACATTTGTTAAAACCCACAAGGTTGGGCATGGTGGTGCATTCCTGTGATCCCAGTACTTGGGAGGCTGAGACAGGAGGATCGCAGGTTTGAGAACAGCCTCAGTAAGTAGTGAAATTCTTATCAACCTAGAGAAACCCTGTTTTCAAATAAGAAATAAAATTGGGCTGGGGGTGTAGGTCAAAGGTAGAATGCCTCTGGGTTCAACTCCCAGTAACACACACACACACACACACACACACACACACACACACACACACAAATGAACTTTACAGCACAAAGAAAGAATCCTAAATTAAACTATGAACTTTGGTTTATATTAATAATGGTTCGACAACACATTAATACAAAATGTTAATAATAGGAGATTGGGGGGAAGGCATTGTTATAGCTTGTATCTGGCAGGTGCCCCAAAGGTTCATGTGTTAAAGTCTTGGTCCCCAATGTTGCAAAATTTAGAGGTGGAGCTTTGGAAATTGATTGGATGATAAGGCTTTGGATCTCAACAATGTATTAATCTATTGGTGGTTTCATAATTGAATGGACTATTGGGAGGAGGTAGAAATGGCAGGAGGTGGAGCCTAGTTAAGGAAGTAGGTCACCGGGAGCATGTTCTAGAAGGGTATATCTTTTTTTTTTTTTTTTTTTTTTTTTTTTTTTTTTTTTTTTTTTTTTTTTTTTTTTTTTTTTTTTTTTTTTTTTTTTTTTTTTTTTTTTTTTTT
>PVLC010046330.1:0-11462 GCA_004027655.1 Graphiurus murinus | reverse complement strand
TTGCTTTCCTACCAGCCTCCTCCTTTGTTGCTGTTTTATTTATTGTTTTTGCTATTTTCCTAGTAACAGCATAAGGAATTCACTGTGGGGAACTAACTTTCTCCAGCTGTCGGCTGCTGTAGTGTTCAGACTCAGGAAGATTTCAACCAGCTTGTGTGTGTGTGTGTGTGTGTGTGTGTGTGTGTGTGTGTGTGTGACTGGCGCGCCTGGACCATGGGATCATCCATTCTCTAGTTTCAATCCAAATATAAGTAATATATCCAATAAGACCTTATCCAAAGTAATTGTGGGACTTTTGAAAGAGAGATTACTTTATCTCTGAATTGAAATTGTGAAAATATAAACCTGGAGGTCTTGGCGTGGCCATCTTGCCCCTTGAAGGGAAAATGTACGTCTAAGAACGAGATTAATACAGAGAAAACCAGATCACAGAGATAGGAACAGGGGTGAGATTTGGTAACAATGATTCCGTTTCTTGATCAAGCCATGCCTGAATTTTATATTGTTATGAGCTAGATAAATTCTCTCATTCTCATTTGTACTGAATTTTCCATTTTTGCTACTGAAAGCTTTAACTACTTTCATATATCTAAGATTTCGTATTTGAAATCGCCTCCTGTCTCAGCCTCTCAAGTACTGGGATTACAGGCATGAGCCACCGTGCCCAGCTTAACCCTAATTTCTCATTTTAACAAATCTGTACCTCTTCCCTCTCAATAATACACAACTTTTAATCAAACCCCCAAGCTACCAGTCTTATATGCCCTATAATCTCTAACTATTCGATTTTTGTTAATAAAACTATTGAGAAATCCTATCATGTAATGATACACCTATTTTTCTGAGGTTATTTCAGGAGTATGCAAACATTTATGGAATTCGAAACTCTATCTAATATATTATTTAAAACCTTTGCCTTTTCTCATCATTTTAAACAATGAGAGTCACCTCTGTCTGCCAGTGTATGTGTTAAATGCTGAAGAGATTCTCACAAAACTGGGTCCCCCACCAAAGAACAAGCCTGATTCTAGGGAGAGAAGAAGTGGAGGACAGGTAGCTCGCTGCTCTCCTGGGCACATTAATTCTTTGTTCCCACACAGGAACTGCAAAGTCCATGACAGGGAACCTTATAGTCTGGCTGAGGTTCTGGCTTGAATTTTATACGTGGCTAGTGATTGAGACTAGCCCCCCACCGTTTATAGCTCACTATTGCCATGCTTTATTGAATTTCATGAGCAAAATGAGGTGCTTGGGGGGCATTATTGAACATGATGATGGCAAAGGGCTCAGAATTTATCCATCACAACTGTCAGGGGTTTTCCCTTCAGGGATTTGATGAGTCCTTTGAATACTTTAAGGAGATTTTTGACTTGTAGGCATTTATATAGTGTTAAGTGTGGATGTTTCTCTCTCTATGAAAAGTGAGAAAAGCCCAAGTCCTACTCATCCATCATCTGCATTCCATTTATTTTTGTCTCGAGACCAAGAAGTTTTCCCCAAGGATTTTTTTTTGGGGGGGGAGGGGAGTAATTTAATAGCTGGAGAAGAATGAATTCTAAAATTCTGTGGTTTAAGAAGCTGCCTAGCTTGGTCCTCACTTTATTTGCAGAAGTGGGGTCTAGTCTAGGTTTCAACAGGTTGTGCATATGTGTGTGATTATTTAATGTACAAGTAAAATGAATCTTTTTATTTAAGAGGCTGCGTAAGGGGGATCGTGGGTTTGAGGCCAGACTTAGCAACTTAGCTAGAATCTGTTTCAAAATAAAAAATATAAAAAAGGGCTAGGGGTAGCTCAGAGGTAGAATGTTCCTGGATTCCATCTCCAGTACCCCCCCCCATAAATAAAATGAGTATTTATTTATTTATTTACACTAGGGATGGAACCCAGGGGCATTCTCTCTCCAAGCTATACCCCCAGCCCCAAGAATTCACGTTTTTTGGTATGTCTTCTATAAGGACAGTGAGATAAAGCAGAGTATGTACCACAATGTTAAGTTGGCAGGTGGGTGTGGGGGTGGGGAGGTGATAGGGAGATAGAGATTTAAAAAAAAAAAAAGTAGAACATAGCAAAGCTCATATTAAATAAAAATGATCAATGTAAAGTATGATTTTCAATTTTTTTCACATACACATATTAAACTTTTGATATACAGAAAAAGTCAAAATGTGAAAAACAGAAACTACTGGTTTTATTTGGTAAAGGAGTTACAGGCTAGAGTGTGTTATTTACTTGTTATTTTTGTAATGTTTCATGTTATTTATAGAGATAATAAAGTATTCAGAATACCTCCGCTCCCACAGTTCAGTTACACACTGAGAACCTTGCTCGTTTTCTTCCAGATACTTGCTGCCTTTTTCTTTCCTTCCTTCTCTTTTTCTTTCTCCCCATTTGTTTTCATTTCCTTTCCTTTCCTCCATCTATTTACTGGTTTGTCTAAAAGAACTGAGATCACACTGTACATGGAGTTTTATAACACTTATTTTAGTATTATAATGGAAAAATTTTTATATAATATTTTAATACTTTTATTGCTGTGTTGAAATTATATGTAACTGACTAATCCCACTTAACATAATGTTTTCCAATTGCATCCATTTCCCTGCAAATGACATGATTTTGTTCCTCTTTATGGCTGAGTAAAATTCCATTGTGTACATATCCCATAGTTTTGTAATCCATTCATCTGTTGATGGACATCTTGGCTGGTTCCATAGTTTGGCAATTGTAAGTTGTGCAGCTATAAACATAGATACACATGCACCGGTCTGATAGTTTGGTTTCCATTCTTTTGGGTAGATACCCAGAAGTGGTCATATGGTAGGTTCATTCCCATTCGTCTGAGGATCCTGCATACTGTTTTCCAAAGTGGTTGCACTAATCTGTAATCCCACCGACAATGTATTAGGGTTCCCACTTCTCCACACCCTTGCCAGCATTTGTTGTTGTTTGTGTTTTTGATGATTGCCATTCTGATTGGAGTTAGGTTTTGATTTGCATCTCTCTGATTGCTAATGATAAAAAATCATATCCTCTCCCCAATATACAGAAGCTAGGGAGAAAATGGGACATAAGAGGGACTCTAGATGAAGGAGAAAGCTTAGATGAGCAAAGAAGTTGACTTAACTGAAGGTGATGGGGGGAGAACACCCTAGTGCACATGATATACTTTCACAAACATATCAAAGTCAATCACTAAACTGAACTTGAGAAGGAGGGAGGGCGAGGGAGTGGGGTGGGAATTAGGGAAGAGTTAAATGAGAAAAGTGTGCATGTATGCCTCTACCAGCTTGTACCTAACAAAGATGTATGATTACAATACACCAATTAAAAAAATAGCAATACCACTTCTGGGTATCTATCCAAAAGAATGGAAACCAAACTATTAGACCGACATATGTGTATCTATGTTTATAGCTGCACAATTCACAATAGCCAAACTATGGAAGCAGACAAGATGTCCATCGACAGATGAATGGATTAAAAAACAAATTAATTAAATAAAAATTTATCTAGAACTATCACATCCTGTAAGAATTAAAAAAAGAAATCATATGTAATTTTTAATACCTTTTGAAAGAGGATTTTGTATTGGCTGGTATGTTGACTGTGTAACTATAACATAAGTTAAAAACTTACATTCTATGTCTTCGGCTTTGGCTTGGGCTACATGCTGTCTAATTTCTCTTGTTTCCTTGTTACCATAGTCTTCCTCAAGTCAGAGTGAGAGTCTGATTTATATTTAGCTTTCATGCTTTCACAATAGTAACGGTACCTAGTAAATTCTTGTTATTTTCTTTTTCGAGAGACAAAAATAAGCATGTCTACCTGCTTTGAATATTAACTATACCTTATGTGAAGATCAATTGTGAAATTTGTAAATGAGGATTGCATTTACATGTCTACCAATAGCAGTGCTTTTGAGGAAGCAGCATTATTTCTGTGCTTTGAAATAAGTAATGCGTGACTTTAGTAAACAACCCTTTCATGTCTTCAAGTTGATGTAGGATAGAAGAAATAAGTAGGTAGAAAGGAGACAGACAGGAAGGGGAAGTAAAATATAACTTTAATCTAAAAAACCTGGGACTGAAGCGCTTCAGCCTCTACTCCACAAACCGGTTCTCTTTCCCAGGCCTGACTCTCTCAAATTCCTGGGAAATCTGTAAATCTTAGAGTTAACTAAAAGGAAGTATAATTGCCCTGTGCATTGATAGCAAGACAGGTACGATATTTTGAAAAATCTATAATTTAGGACACTGTCCAGCTTATCTGTCAATCAGCTAATGAGGACCCCAGTCAACCTAAGGACCCTAAAGTTGACCAGACCACTGTAAACTGCCTCAGGGACTAGCCCACCCCTCTAGCCCACCCCTCACGAAAGTCCCCCAAAAGAAGAGAGCCCTGAACTTCCCCAAATGCCCTTCCTCATCTTGAGGTAGCCCACATTCTCTCTTGAATGTGTACTTCTTCCTTTTTTCCCCAAATAAACTCTGTCCATGTCTCTTACTGACGTGTGTTGAAATTCTGTTTCATCACGTTAGCCAAGGACCCTGCAGATCCTGAGTTCCTGGCTGAGGATTCACCCCAACAAAGTGAGCTTTAATTTTATACATTTTATGTATCACCAGGAGGACCAAAATCAACAGCTGAATGTCCTCCCGTCAACACACAGCACATACTCAGTCAAAATAGCAAAATACCATTTACTTTCTATAGAAATATAAGTGAGTTTCTAATTTATGAATTTGTATATCACCTTGAGTTCATACCTAGTGTTTGTTTCATCTGTGCATGTATGTGCATGTGTATTACTTTAAGCATTTGTATTGAAGGGTATATAGAACTATCATTTGCCAAGAACAGGTGATGAAAAATTAAGAAGCGTTTTCGCATTAAAACTAAAGGGAGAGCTAGCTGTGGCAGAAGATCATTATCTGAGGATAGAAACATTATTATTACCTCGTTACTTGGTCCATGAGTTTTATCATGAAAGTGAAGAGCTTATATCATGATTCCAAAACTTTCAGGAGAAATAAGACATTTATGCATGTAGTCAGAGTCTCCAGATCTAAATAATACTTATCTGAACAGTTCTTACATGATGGATACTGGCCCAAGTCCCTATTTTGCCTGGTGATTTGTTCTCAGCTTGACTACATTGCACTGGTCCTGAGCGTTTGAAAGTTTGTTAAATCTCTATTTTCTGCTTTAAAAAAAAGGAGTGAAATGGAAATACTCTAATACTTACGTGGTGTACACCAGAGAATGTATATTAGTATGTAAGAATTCAGTGCCCCAAGGGAAATAAGAGTAGGATCCTCAGGATAGTGAACTGGTAAATATATGTAGCCTGCTCTGTGACATTTAGTGGTACAGGGACAAAACTGCTTTTTAAATCACATTGCCAGATTTTGTTTAGAAATGCCGGTGAAATAGCTTAGTTATTCAAATTTCTCGGCTACTTAGAACTTTTGAGCTATCTATTCCTTTTCACTCCTTACTGTCTTATGTTTTTCCTATATATTGGCGATATCTAAATTTGCAGAATTGGTCTGGCTGAAATGGAACAATGCCTATGTTTATATTTTATAAAATGCAAGGTATTGCAAATATTTAGGCATGGTCACTTTTTATTGTGTTTTTGTTAAAAACAAATGTTTAACACAGATATTGTGGGCAGTTTCTAGTGAATAGCTAATACAGTCATTTTCAATGTTGTATAGAAACTGTGAACACTTCCAAATACAATAAATACCTGTTTATGACACACAAGTAAATTGAAAAGAATTAGTGGCTAGTTAATGCCCACAGCAAGAAAGAAAGTGAGAAAATGTGTCTGCATGTGTCCATTTAACATTGTCCCTCAAGCTAATAGAAAGATCCTCAAATGATGCTTTTATATGCTAGCCCTAAACATCCCCAGCCCTAAACATATATTTTTAAATGCTTTTTGCATTTCACACTGTAAGCCAGGCCCAGCAGATACACTTAAACACCGAGGATGTTATCAAGCCCAAGTGTACTTAATTATTTATATTGTACTTGATTCAGAAAATAATATGGACAAGTAAAAAGAAAATTCAAGAATTTCAATGACATCAATTTCTGTGAATACTCCCTAAATTTAGATTTAACTTGCAAGCTTACCTTATTCTTTCTCTTTCAATCTCTGTCTCTCATTAAGTTTCTTGAGATTAAAGATTCTATATATCTCCTGTGCTTACTGACTGACATGAGTCACTCCATATTTAACTTTTGCAAGCCTCTGTAATCTCCACTTGATGTAAGGGAAAGAAATACAGTTTTCTATATTTACAATCCACAACCCTCCCTCCACCCCCCAATTTGGGAAAATATAAGGAAGCTTTTGGAAACCAGTAGCCAGCTAAGAGTTTGAACATTAAACTTCTCAAAGGAAAGCCTACTTACAAAATAAATTAAATTTTAAGAAACTAAACAAGTATACATAAAATATTTCCACATATCTAACTACACAGTGATTTCTATATATATCATCTCTCATTCTCTGTGTTTTCTTTGGAAAACTGTAAGTATATGGAATTAAGATGAATTGTTGGTGCTGTCTTCAGTTAAGACTCCAGTATTTTGTCTTAGAATTGTAAACTGACAAGGAAAGAAGGTAATCTTTCACTGATTTACAGGTCAAGAGCTATCTTTGTAATCAGAGAGCTAGAAGTAAATATATACACACACACATGCACACACGTATATTCCTCTGTGTATTTGCAGAATAAACCAAAACAAATGATCGGCAGAGAAGACCTAAATTCCTAGCTATGGTGTTTCTGTTTTGTCCAGCGTTCCCACTGTTGATACCGTCTTCTCTATGGTTGCTCTGCCTATCATCAGTTTCCATCACTGGTTTGCAATTTGCTTCAGAAAAAGACAGAGACCAGTGGAGGCAGGATGGCTGGACATAGAAGGTTGTATTGGTAATAACAGGAGGGGGAAAATTAAAAACATTGGCACCAGGTGCTATGAATATATAATTATGGGGTTTTGTAATTGCTTTTATTTTTTGAGTTGCTAGGCCTTGTACATTCTAGGCAAACACTCTACCCCTGAGTTACATCCCTAGACCTAAACATATATTTTTAAATAGTCATGGATCAGGAGAATCTTGCCAAGCTGGCAATGCTATTATCATGACACCGGCTTTGCTAGTATACTACCAGAGTTCTGGGTACCTGTATTCCTTTTCAAGGCTGGAGAAAAAAAAAAGAAAAAGTTCTGGGTTATTCTTTTGTTTTTGCCCACTGCCAATCCTAACTCCAACTTGACTGCTTTCCTTTAACCAGGAAAAGGAAGGACTCAAGAAGGGTCAAAAAGAGGAATGTTGAAGTTGAATGTCCTGAAGTAAATTTCATTAGCTCAGCATCCCAAGAGACTTAAGAGACTGGGGGGCTATTGCAAAGCCAGCCAGGGGAATGAATTTAAAACGCTCACAGTCTGGAAGTTGAGCTGATGTGCAATGTGGGCTGGGTATGGATATAGAAAACATGGAGTGTAAATATAAAACAGAATTTATTGTGAGGAAAAAATGTAGAGGAAGATAAAACACTACCCAGGATCCCCTGAGGCCTCATTATTCCACACCAAGATGCACTTAGCCTGGGTATGGTTGAGCTGAGCATGGCACGAAATGAGTTCCAACAGAGGGATCCCACCCCTCCAGGTTCCACAGACTTAAAGAGAAATAGGGCAGTAAGACACATCTACTTGACTCTGTACCAATGGAAAATGCCTTGCAAAGGAAGCAGCTTCATTAATATGAAGAAATCTCTACAACTCTGGGTCTCATACCAGCCTGATCTGTTGATCCAGATCTAACATGCTGAGTCCACCTTGCTTGCCCACCCAAGCGGGCAGAATCCGAGCTTCTCCTGCCACCTGGATGTGTCTCTGACTCTGGCACCTTCTCTTGCCATGAAGAGAGCTTTAATTGAGAGCACGTTTCAGCCAACAGGGCACCTGTATAAACAAAGCTTGTTTCTGAGCTATGCATGCCCTACCCACCACACAAGCTTTCAGCGGTCCTAGCCAGCAATGGAAAGCTACCCTGGACAGTCTGGAAGCCAGCTGCTTGGAAGCCCATTCTCCATGACACATTGATACATCACCTTGTCTAAGGGATGGAGTTCTGCCAGGACAACCAGTTGCTGAAAGGCAGAGCTCATCATTTTGAAGGGCTAGGTGAAGGCAAATTTAATTTCCTCCCAGAGAAAATGTCACCAGCACACTAGGAAGCACAAAGGATTCAGAGTGAGATTGGACGACGTCTTCACAGAGATAGCTCTTGGAAGAAAAAAAAAAGACATGATTTATGACCAAAGACCCAGCATTTTCCCCTCAGGCATTTATTTCATTTATGAAGAAAAAAGGGAAAGATATTTAAACAAGATTTGCTAGTTGTGTTGATGATCTGAAAAGCCTTCCCTCTGCCATTTTGCCTATGATAAAAAAAAAAAAAAAGTCAACTGAATTTTAAAAACAAGTTGTGATTTCTATGCCAGAGACTGAGAGGAAAAGAGATTAACATCTCTCCAAACAAGATCTGTTAACGATGCTTCCCTTTCCCCAAAGTGACAGATCTTGTTTTCTAGGTAACATATTTTACCTCACATTTATTAATGAACGTTGAGTTTCAGGTTCACACACAGTCTTGCCTGAGATTAGAATTACCAAGAAAAGGGAAAAGTCAAGGGAGCATTTTGTTGTTGCTATTTTATTTTGAAACAACAACAACAAAAACCCTTTATTTTATGAAGGGCATATTTTAATATACCAGATTTTTTTATTTTTTTAATTTTTTTTAATTTTTTTTAATTTTTTTGCTGTACTGGGGATCGAAATCAGGGGTGTTCTACCTTTGAGCTATACCCCCAGCCCTATTTTTTATTCTTTTTTTTGAAACTGGGTCTCACTAAGTTGCAGAGTGCCTTACTAGGTAGCTGAGACTGGCCGCAAACCCGGATCCCGAATTCTGGGATTACAAGCATGTGCCACCACACCCGGCAAATATACCAGATGTTTTTGAGTGAAACAAGTTCATTTAATCAAATGGAAATTAAATGAAAATATCTTTTCTTAAATAATTACTTAACTAAGCAGTTAGAATATCTATGAAGATGCCTTGGCTAAGTATTTATTAATTTGATAAGTAACTGTGTAAGCTCTGGTTCTATCGGGAAGGTTTATCTTCATGTCAGTTTCTACAGACTGTAGTCAGCACAGCACAGGTAAGATGTAGAAATAGGAACTGTATTCCCAACTCACTGCGCTGTTACAAGAAGTTATGCATTTGTATTACACATGCATTGCTTAGTTGATAGTAGCTGCCATTATTACTTCTACTTTTTTCTGGGAGTGTCTTAAATTCTCCCCTTTTTGTTTTGTTGTTGTTGTTCTTTTAACTGGCATCCTTTTGTATTTGTTTTATCAGTTCAACTTATGCAACCTGTCTTTTTTTTTTTTTTTTTTTTTTTTTGCAGTTGAACCCAGGGGCTTTCTACCTTCAAGCTATACTGCTATTTTTTATTCTTTATTTTGAAACAGAGTCTCACTACGTCACGGAGAGCCTCACTAAGTAGCTGAGGCTGGCCTCTAACCTGGATCCTCTGGTCTTAGCCTCCCAAGTACTGGGATTACAAGCGTGCGCCACCACGCCCGGCTACAACCTGTCTTTAAATCTTATTCTAAATGGTCTCCTGGATTTATACTATTTTCCTATAAGTAGCACTGCATAAGGGTGATGGCAAACAAGACAGACCCAATAATGAACACTGCAAATTGTGCTTATTAACTTCATCCTTCACTGAGAAACCACAACTTTTGAAAGGTAGCAGAAATTGGCCCCCCAGGTATACTCCTTTGGTTTAAGGATTATTGTGAGTTTACGACATGTGTAAAACAACACATTCTAGAAGGGCATTTAGAGGTAACAACTTCCTTATGAAGATGTCCTCCCTGTGCCAGGAGAAGAGTATTTTTCACTGGGGAGTCACACATGACACAATTCCATCTGAGCAGGCACTGTCAAAACAGTTAACTTCTTAGTTTCTTCACATCATTTAATTACTTTTCCACAATTGCTTCTGTTTGTCCAACTAATATAAAAGCATTTAAGTTTTGGTCTTCATTTTCTTATGACGGCTCTTGTGTCATATAAAACTCATATTAAAAATGTATGCTCCCGAGGGCATCCATGGAGGGCACAGAGTGGGGGACTTCCACTCAGAATGATGGAGTTCGTGGCAACATCATAGAAAAGAATTTCCAGACTTGTATGATGGAGGCACAAGAAGAGATTTATTAGGGAAGCAAGTACTTGTTTAAGGGCGAATGTGGTTATCCCAAGAGTGAGAGGTACTTCTTGGAGGCTTGGGTTCTTCTTTTAAATGAAATGGTGGAGGGCGGGCATGGGAAGATATGGGGGAATATCAGTCTGCTGATCATGAGGCACCTTTTGCTGCTCTAGCTATTTTTAGGATTCTTAGGTTGGTCTTTTCCATTATATGGTCAATAAATAATGTTGGGAAATCCCTTGTATTACGGATCTTGTATCTTCTTTGCTCAATTTATTCTAAAAGTATTTGTGTGAGTGTGCTGATTAAGAGTGCATAAAGCAGTTTTCATAAGTGGACACATTTACGTGCTTCCAATAACTTTAAAATGATGAGTAGATTTGTAGATTTCACAGAAATTGGGGAGTGGCAGATGTGGGAAGAATACTGGTTTGGGGAGTGAAGAAGTGAGGAATTTTATCATTTGGCTTTTAAATTGCAGTTACAGTCTTCTTGTTCTTTTTTTTTTTTTATATTTTTTTGCGGTACTGGGGGTTGAACTCAGGGGGTTTCTACCTCCAAGATATACTCCCAGCCCTATTTTTTATTCTTTATTTTGAAACCGAGTCTCACTAAGTTGCGGAGTGCCTCACTAGGTAGCTGAGGCTGGCTGCGAACCCGGATCCTCTGGTCTCAGCCTCCCGAATGCTGGGATTACAAGCATGTGCCACCACGCCCGGCTCTATTTTTAAAATTTTTTCTGCTTTTTATTCTGTCTCATTTTGTCACTTTAATGCCTAGGCGTACCAAAAACCCAAAAAGGACAGAAGTAAAATTTTATCTCCCTTGTACTTCAGTATAGTCATTCAGCCTGTCATTAATTTACCTACTTCTTTGCATCCTTTTACATGTTTCAGGATCTCATCCTATCAATAAGAAAACCAAAGAAACTGGTGTCCTGACAAAGGCCTGTAATCCCAGTACTTGAGAGGCTGAGACAGGAGGATCATAGGTTTGAAGCTAGCCTTAGCAACTTAGCAAGGCCCTAAGCAATTTCTCGAGACCCTGTTTCCAAACAAAAAAATAAAATAGGGCTGGGGGTACAGCTCAGAGGTAAAATGCCTCTGGGTTCCATCCGCAACACCAAAAAAACAAACAAA
>PVLC010046329.1:0-11619 GCA_004027655.1 Graphiurus murinus | reverse complement strand
TGACTTTTGTTTCCATGTGGGTAACTATGAGTGGATCTAGTGACTTTTAGCAGGTTACTACCAAATGTCAATAGCAATGACAAAAAATATAATGATCCATTTTATCTGTATAGACATTAACAGTTTTAGCTATATGAGAATCTCAACTACTGGTCATTATACTCAGATAAAAATGTCATAGGCCACTGTTCTACATTCAGTGCAGAGACAATATATAGTTGTTTTTTGTAAATTTGAGGGTAATAGTAGATAGTTCCTCCTATTGTCCTTAGGAAGGATTGAAGTAAGAGAGAGCACAAAGAACGAAAGAATGACCTTTATTTTGTCAAGGGCCACTGATGGAACAGCAAAAAAAAAAAAAAAAAAAAAAAAAAAAAAAAAAAAAAAAAAAAAAAAAAAAAAAAAAAAAAAAAAAAAAAAAAAAAAAGACCAGAGACCGCCTACATGGGAATGAAGTATAATTTAACTTAATATAATAATATAATATAATTGAGAAGTTATAAAATGTTCTAAGAAGAAGAAATATGAAATTCTACATAATTAACACAAGAAATAACAAGATTTATGCTTTTCTGAATTTTAGCCTTATAAGGGAAAAGGGGACAGAGAAGATGGAAAGGGAGAAAGAAAAGGAAAAAAGAATCTGACAAAGGGAGAGAGTCTGATAGGTGCACACAGAGCTGGCTTATGGAAAAGCACATAAACACAAATTCAGAGAATCCACAAACAAACTCATTCCATGTGCACTCACTTCCCACCTTGGCCCCCAGAGAACTACATAGACATGTGCTTGATCCTAGAATACTGTACAGCAGTGGCATCCTCATTTATCCTTTCAGAATGATGCTGGACATATTGTAAACACCTTGAGAATTGGGGCATCCTATTATATGTTTGTGAAAGTGAAACATTTTTATCTTCTTAATACTTCATTGCATTTTGGAAAATTCAGATATAGTGTAGATGTATTCTTTCCTTCCTTCTGTCCTCCTTCCCTCCCTCTCTCCCTTTCTTCGTCCCTCCCTTTCATCCTTTTTTTTCTTCCTACCTTCCCTCCCTTCTTCCCTTCCTTTCATGCAGGAAATCAAGCCCAGGGCCTCCAGCATGCTAAATGCACACTCCACTACTGAGCTATACTCTTAACCTGTTGTACCATCTTTCAGTACTCATCATGAGGAAGTTCAGAGAAAGGACACATTAGCACACAAGTCAGAGCTCCCTTACTTCCAGTCACCTCTAGTGCAGTGCCCAGAGCACACTTCCTGATTTGCTCCAGTGCAAATGTTTCAAAAGAAAGCTCAGGGCAATAGCCTATGTTCTCTAGATGGGTCTTTTTTCACAGCAGATAATATAGCTGCATACCTGCTTAAACTGTTCAATGACTGCTTTTTTTTTTATCACATTGGGCAATACATAAATAAGTAAACAGAAGTAGTTTCATTTTTTATTTATTTATTCTTTATTCTTTATTTAACCAATATTTGATTGTCAACTATTTAAGCACTGTGCTAGGTTATTGTGCATTAGCAATCAGTAAGGCCAGCATAATTCTTGCCCTCATTTAATTGAACATTTTGTGGGAAGACAACAAAAGCAATTACTAAAGTATTCTGATGGGAATATACTACTGATTTGTCACATGAGCACTGATTTTTCCTTTTCCTCTCTTTAATCCTTTTCTATTCTCTTACATCCCCCCCCCCATAATTTTATTAATATAAGAAAGCCAAGGCAGGGATACATAACCTTTTTATGTCAAAATACCAGGACAAACCAGCAGTAGGCAGGAGTGATATTGCTGTCTTTCAGCTCAGCATTGACTGAGATCCCTTCCCAGCTCCCCAGGCTCCTTTTCAAATGGTCTTCTGTCACTTTTTCCAAGAACAAAGTTGTAGGGAAATTCTGGGAAGTTAGTGGTACATTTTTTCTCCCATGAAAGAGAAGGAAAGAATTGCAGTTCATCCAGGGAGCAGCTTCACATTGTTCCTTGCTAATGTGAGGGGAGCAAGATGGCACTTACTGGGAACTTGCTATATTCAAGACTTGCTATTAGGTTCTAAGGAGGCTATGAAGGTGAAGAGGGCACAGTCCTGCCTTCCTAAAACAAGATGTGATAACCATAAGTAGAAAGGAACACACAGATATTAAGGAGATGTCAGAGTTAGGAGAGATGGATGCCTCTGACTGTTATGTTTTTGGAGAGTTTCATGGAAGAGGTGCATTTAGGCTGATACTTATAGAGACGCAAGTGAAGCAGAATCAGTCTGTGTGGGATACTGATTCCTGACCTGCTCTCTGACTTTCTGTGTGGCTAGTGGACGGGTGGTGATGAAACAGGACGTTCCAAGTATAAGAGGTAGGAAAGGATTGAGTGCATTGAGGGGCTTTCATTTGTTGGAAAGTGAAAAATATGTTAGATTTTCATGCAAGAAAATATTCAGTAGTGCCACAATCAGAATAGCAATTTGGGAAATTTATTATAGCAGCCATGAACAGTTTGATTAGACATGATAGAGCAAGCAGTTGGAAGGTGGTGAAATGGTTCACATGTGGGATGGTAAGAATACAAACTAGAAAGATATAGAATGAGTAGGAAGGGGGCCAGTGGCTCTATCTTGTCACATGAATGACCCTGGAGTTAATCACAGGAGCTTAATATGCTGCTGGAGTATAAAATGCAGGTGACAGTGTCTATAGCAAAAGTTTCAAGATCAGAGCAGTAAGATTATTATGAAACTGACAGTTCTGGCTCTTGCTTCTTTGTAATCCAAGAAAGGGAAGCTATAAAACATGCGGTGCTGTTCCTCTCTGTGGACAAAATGGCATTATGCTGTGGATTTGAAAATGCTCACAAATGCCTCTTGGAATGTAGTTTTCCATGAATTAATGTGGTTTGTGTTGAAAGTGCATATATTTTTTTTCATTGGTGGTTTTGCTTTTAAAAGCAGGTAGTTAAAGATTTTTTTCCCCTTTAAATGTAAAATGCTAATTTAATTTAGTTTTTGCAGCATGGGAATGGGATACTAATGTGGCTGAAAACAACAGTTTATTTTTTGTGGGTTTGATCATTTCAAAAACTTCAAATTTATGAAAAATATTATTACTAGGAAAATAAATTTGAAACCACAGTCCAACTTCAATAAGCGTTGTATAGTGTTTTTCCATTATACTGCTTAAATACTCCAAAAAGTCTTTGCCTCAGAACAGGGACTTATTATAACTTAGCTACATAGGAAAACAGGACTCCAGAGTAGATTCTGAAGTGGTTTTCTCCATCCACCTCTAGATTGCTGTTCTTGGAAACCAACTCTTGGTTTAGCCCAGTGGAGCTTTCTGCTTTGCAGAGAAGTTGGCCAGTAGCGTGTATCTACATGATTGTGCAAAGGCAGCTAAAGCTACAACTGCTTTTAGCCCCTCACTCAAACAATGGGAAAGTATTTGGGTTATGAGAGTCCCAGAAAGATTAATTATACACTCATATGATAAAGTTTTCTAATTCTCTTAGGCCTACATATTTTAATGTGCTTTTATTGGTGCATTATGGTCTCACATCATAATATAAATCATGTTGACAGTGACATGCATGCACACAGCACTTGGTGCTCTCCACATCCCCATTTCCCCTCTTCCCAAACAGAGTACTGAGATTGACATTGTTTTTTCACATATGTACACATAGACAATGTTAGTATTTCCAATAATGAACCTCGGTCTTCCCTCTCCCCTTCCCTTAGACGACTTCCCTGGCTCCACTGAGATTTCTCCTCCATTATCTGGAGTACCTCTGGTATCCTAGTTACTCCTAGCTTGTGCATATATAAAAAAAATACATGCCCCTTCACTTTCTGTGACTGGCTAGTCTCACTTAACATAATGTTCTCCAGGTCCTTCCATTTCCTTGCAAATGACATTATTTTATTCTTCTTTATTGTTGAGTAGAATTCCACTGTGTGCATTTCTCATGGTTTTGTGATCTATTCATCTGTTGATGGACACCTGGGTTGATTCTATAATTTGGCTATTGTGAATTGTGCTGCTATGAACATGCTTATGCATATTACTGTAGTTCTCTGGTTTCAGCCTCTTTGAAAAGATACCCAGGAGTAGTATAGCCAGATCATATGGTGGATCCACTCCCAGTTTTTTCAGGAATCTCCACACTGATCTCTATAGTGCCTGAACTAGTTTGCAATCCTACCACGAGTGTAGAAGAATTCTTATTTATCCACCTCCTCACCGACAATTATTGTTATTTGACTTCTTGATGATTGCCATTCTGATTGGGGTCAGATAGAATATTAGTGTAGTTTTGATTTGCATCTCCCTAATTAGTAATGATGTTGAACATTTTTTCATGTATCTATTGGCCATTCATATCTCTTCTTTTGTGAAATGTCTTTTCAATTCAGTTGCCCATTTCTTGATTGGGCTATTTGTTTTTCTACTGTAAAGTCTTTTAAATTCTTTGTATATTCTAGATATTAATCCTCTGTCAGAAGGATAACTAGAAAAGATCTTCTCCCATTCCATAAGACCTACATATTTTAAAATTTTGTTTTGATTAACTATCCTGAGATGAAATGTTCATCCAGGCCAAATCTGATTTCCAAAATATTTATCACCTTTTAACTTATTAACTGAAAACCAGTGTTGTGTATTCTGTATTCATAAACCTTTATGCAGTTTGGCGATATGAAGCTACATAGAGAGACCCACAGCAGTGAGATGAGGGGGTCCAGCACTCTTCTCTTCCCTTCGCTTTGCTTCCCTTCCCTTTTCTTTCCTTCTTTTCTTGTCCTCCCCTCTCCTTGCTTCCCTCTCTCTTCTCACTTGAAGCCTAGATGTGAGCAAGGGTACTAGGCTCCTGCTGTCCAGGGTCCTGTTTCTGTCTGGGGCCTTGGGTCTAACAGATAAGTTTTGTTGATAAAGGATTTAGAGTTCATTGTTATATCCAGACTGGTCTTGTGGAATGACCTTGACAGCATTCCTCATGCCTCCTCACTGTCTGCTTCCCTTGGCTTCTCACCACCTTCTTCCTGGTTTCTCACATTCTAATAGAGAACAGGAATATGAAATTAGTCCTAATAGATTCAGTGAGCTCCCTGATAGCTTCAACGTATGCTCCTGTAGTTAGATAGTGAAGGTTTCTGTTGTTTACAAATAGGAATCCTGACTGATATAACTTCTAAAACCTGTAATGCTTTCTTTCTCTTACTGTAATTCTTTTTTTTTTTTTTTTTTTTTTTTTTTTTTGCGGTACTGGGGATTGAACTCAGGGGCATTCTACCTCCGAGCTACACCCCCAGCCCTATTTTTTTTTTTTATTCTTTATTTTGAAACCGAGTCTCACTAAGTTGCAGAGTGCCTCACTAGGTAGCTGAGGCTGGCCGCGAACCCGGATCCTCAGGTCTCAGCCTCCCGAATGCTGGGATTACAAGCGTGCGCCACCACGCCCGGCTCTTACTGTAATTCTTAACCTGGGTCCAACTTTATGGTATCATGAACATGTTACACTATAGGCATCATTGTGAATATTTTAGCTCTCACATGGGAGAGATGGTCTTCCACTGGATTTTACTTAATTCAAAAGCTTTTATTACCCTAAAAAGGCTGAGAGCTACTTATCCACAGAATACAATTTAAATGCCTTAACACGACATATGAGGCTTCCCTAACCTGACCACTACGTGCAGCTTCAATTTTATTTTTTTATTTTTTATTTTCCCCGCTGCATCTGTTTCTTCAGCTCATTTTATGCTTCAGTCAAATCAGAGGACTGTGGGAGCCTGGTGTCATGGCATATCCCTGTAATCCCAGTACTTAGAAGACTGAACAGGAGGATCACATGCAGCCTCAGCAACTTAGTAAGCTCCTGTTTCAAAATAAAAAATAAAATATGGCTGGGGGTGTAGCTCAGAGGTAGAATGCCTCTGAACAACAAACAAACAAACAAACAAAAAATTATTGGTTTTCTAAAAGCATAGCATCTCCCCACCTGCGTTTTAATTGGTTTGTTGAACACCTACTCATATTTCTAGACTGCTGGTTTTACTCCCTCATGAAGGTCATGGTCAGTGTGCAACATGCCCTCAGCTTGCCTGGTTTCAACATCCAAGGACCCACATCAGGTAGCAACTGGTATATGAGTGCTTCTTCTTTGTGGCCTTGAGGCATTTTCCAAAGTCACTGAAGCCAGCCAAGCTACCCAGGTGCATCTTTGTGGAAAAGTTAACCCCCCTAGGGGCAACATTCAAACAATGGGAGTGCCATCTTCTATCTTCCCATCATCTGTGTGCCAGTTCTAAGGGACATTCTGTATGGTTCCTCAGAGAGACCCCCGAGTGACTGGGTCCAAGTTGTGCACACTGGTAGCATGCTCATTAAAGTCCCTTTATTGCCTTTCTCTTCCTATCTCACTTTCCTTACTCCTTCACCCTGTTTCCTATGGTCCTGCCACTTGTACTCAGTTCTTTGTCCCAAGTTCTGCTTTTGGGTTATACCTTTTCTTTTTTGGTGCTGAGGATTGGACCCAGGGGCATTATACCTCTTGAGCTACACCCATAGCCCTTTTTATTTTTTATTTTATTTTTTTTGATAGATTGCTGAGAGTTTTGTTATATTGCCGAGACTGGTCTCAAACCTGTGAACCTCCTGTGTCAGCCTCCCAAGTACTGAGATTACAGGTGTGCACCACCATGCCCAACTCTTGACTTTGTGTGTCTGTGAGGAGCTACCTTAGCAATCTTGCCCTTTATTTATTCTTATTAGTGAGTTCTCTCTAGTAGGCTATTAGAGAGTGAAGAGTGTGTCATTTATTCTTGTTGGTTCCTCAAGTGGCACATCATAGATTTTCAACAGTGTGTATAAAATGTAAGACGTACGTAAAACATGAGGGTGGTCTTTAGATATCTGAAGGGCTACGTTGTATTTACACATGTCTGGGGAACAGAGAAAAGAACAAAGAGTAGAAGTTATAAGAAGACAGACTGTAATTGAATACAGAACTAGTGATGCACCTAAAGGAGGTTGACACAGTTATAGCGGCTCATTATGACATGCTGATCCACTTGGGGAAGAGGTTTGCCCACACTGCCCTCTCTGCCATGAATTCCTGATATAGAGAGCTTTAAGGAACACAGGCCACATGCAGATACCTACAAGGACCAGGCAGACATATAAACTAGTGAGGCAGGCTGAGTGTTGAACCATTAGGAATGGTGGGACAGTATGGAAAAAAATATGTGTGCCCTGTTTCCCAGGTACCTGCTTCTCAGCCCCAGCCAACTGCTTGCAGTAAGGCAAGTCCAGCCCAGCTGGACTTCTACTTTTTTCAAGATTTAGATTCTTATGTAAAATTTCCCAGTTTATAGATAGTATGTGGGTCAAGAAGACATCACCATGGGTGGCAGGTGATGGGCCCTGGGTTGTTAATTTATAGTCTTTGTGTAGCAGGTACAGCAGAGGCTGCTAATACCTCAGATATGAGGGTGTTTTTTCTGGAGAGGCTGCCCCAGGTTCTGGCAAGTTTGCTCTCTCCGGGTCTGTGAACACACTCTGCCTGTTCCTAATTTGGGCCATTGGCCCTTCTGTCTTTGCATCTGGAACTTCCATGACTCAGGCCCATCTCCTATGACTTCGAGTACTGGTCCTCCTCCACCAAGTCCTGTGTTCTTAGATCATCTTTAGCGTTTCTAGCATTTGAATATATACGGTAGTTGGTCACTGTCTAACAGACTCACAGTTTTTTTTGTTTTGTTTTTGTGTGTGTGTGTGTGTGTGTGTGTGTGTGTGTGTGTGTGTGCGTGTGCATGTGTATGGTACTGGGGATTGAACTCATGGGCATTCTACCTCCTCTGAGTTACACCCCTATCCTGATTGTAATTTTTATGCTGAAACAGGGTCTTGCTAAGTTGCCTAGGCTGGTCTAGAACCTATGATTTTCCTGTCTCAGCCTCCCAAGTACTGGGGTTTCACAGTTTATCTTGTCTGGTTAGCCAAGTTCCTTAAGCCAGGTCTTCTACTTCAGGTATCTGTCCTGTCATTTGAAGCATGGTATGATGCATATGGCAGGTGCTCAATAACAACTGTTGAGTGACCATTGTTAGATGGCCATCTCACCCAGTGCTTTTGTCATTACTTTAGAAGAAAGTGAAGGAATAAATAGGAAGTCACCAGTTCTTTGTGAAGAATTTAAAATTAAGTCAGTAGGCACATGCCCATAATCTTAGTATTTGGGAGGCTGAGATAGAAGGTCATAGGTTCGATTGAGGACAGCTTCAACAACTTAGCAAGGCCCTTTTTTAAAATAAAAAATAAAAGAGGCTTAGGGTAGAACTTGGAGGTAGAATGCCCCTGGGTTTAATCCCCAATACAAAAATAAATAAGTAAATAAATAAATGAATAAATAAGTTAGTCAGTCAGTGGAACTCTTTCAGAGATTGAATAGGCATGTCTTTCATTTACTGTTGACTTGCTCTTCTCAGAGCTTGTATGAGGAAAATGGTACTCAGGCGTGTCATCCATCAAAGACATTCCCTCATCCTTTCCCACCAGAACTACAACCAATTATAAATTAACCAATTACCTATGCCCTTGTTCAGATACCTTGATTAGAGGTGGGTTGTGATGATAAGCTATGTAGTCATCTACCTTTTTAAGGTAGAAGTTAGTAGGCATTTCTTTGTTACAAAGGTTACCTAAAAGAAAAAGAAAGTTTAACTGGATAACCATAAGATGATATATTTCCTATGTCTTTCCCTTTTATTCAAAACACATTTTATTTGTTTTAGAACTCTCTCTTCTACCACATCTATGACACAAAGTACAATATAATTACAAGTCATCCGCAATCATGGATATTCAGGCACACTTTGAACACTGGAGTCTTCTAACCTCCCTTTAGCAAAGTCTCTACACTTACTGGTAAAGACGCTAGCAACCTGTCACATTTATTCTACAACTGTACACTTAGGTTAGTTTTGGTGCTGTTTTGTTAAAAAGAAAAGGAGCCGAACCATTCATTCAGCAATTGCTTATTGAGCCCCTGCTGTGTGTCAGATCCTATTGCAGCTGCTATAGATATAGTGGTAAAATTGGACAAGGCTCTTGCTGACCTTCTAGTTGTGGGACCTTGCACAAACTAATGAGCAAATGAACATACAAGAAAATGTTGGATGGTGATACATTTTGAGAAAATAAAATAGAATAAAGAGAATGTGTGTGTGTGTGTGTGTGTGTGTGTGTGTGTGTGTGTGTGTGTGTGTGTGTTTAGGGGGAGAGTGCTGGTCTATATAGCAACTGAGGGAAGATCTACTTGAAGCTGTGACATCCTGAGACTTGAATGACAAGAAGGGGCCAGCCTCGTGAAGATGGTAGGAAAGAACATTTCAAATCAGTTACTGTGCTGGGCCCAAGGCAAGAGCCTTTGTGTGTTCTAGAGGCACCATGGCAGGCCAGTGTGACTGGGAAAACGGTAGGCAGTGAAGAATTAGTCAGAAGGAGAGGAAAATTTGGTGCTAGCAAATAGAATTTACTATGCAAGTGAAAATTATTCAACAACAAAATGAAATTTTGCAGTTTAAATGTACGTGGCCATGAACATTTAGATTTCAAAATTGGTGCATATTTCAGGATTAGATTCAGTAATTATCTAAGATCCACATGGGAGAAAACCAAAATCCATGTAGTATATCCCGCCTTGAGGCCTTAGGTTTCCCTTGGATAGGATAGGCCATGAGTAGTATTGTAGAAGAATAGCACCCAGTGTTATATCTTAAATCAAATTTGCCTGGGAAACAATCACGCAAGCAATGAACACAGTAAGAAACAGTTTCCTTCATCCTTTAATATAATAATGGCTCTCAAGGATTACAAGAGCTTATAGGCAGATGGAACATCTGGTTAAAAAGTTAACCAGACAGGGAAGAAAGCTGTTATGGACAAAGTTTCAGATTTTCTTGGATTTGGGGGTATCTGTACAACAACAGGGACCTGATGAGTTGCCAGTGTATGACAAGCCAGAACCCTGGATCCAGAAAGCATTTGTGATATTCAGCCAACACAGAACTGCTTTCCCTCCCAAAGGGTGGTCTCCAAATCTATTGTAGCCTTTGGCAAGATCTTTATATCACAATTGAAAACAGATGCCCTTTCTGCCCTTTCTTTTGTGCTCTAAGTTACTACCGTTTAGGAGGTATGAGCCAAGGTATTCTCTCACGCATCTTCAGAGTGGTGCCCAGCAAGAGGCCGAATCAGACGTTCCTATTTAGAAGGCCTCTGTGAAACACTTCCTCTGCAGGGAGAGAGCAGACAAGAAGAGTTGCCAGGATTGTGAGGTTCCGGTAATCTGCTTGGCACATTCTGAATGTTTGTTGTCACAAAGCAAAGCACCAGGCCTAAAGTTTAATAGAAAACATCTCTCTGGACAGTTTTGCCTTTAGAACCTTTAATCCTAAAGGAAAATATCTAATCTGAAAGAAATATGCAAATTAAAGGAAAATAATAGCATACTTTCCCTAATGGACTATATTGAGTGTTATGATAGCATGTGGCCCTGAAATGTGCTTGGATATGATACTGAGAATCCAGAGTATCAAAAATGACTATAAATTCTTGATTAAAAGAGACTTATTAAGCATAACAACTGGATACATATACATATGTATGTATATATGTATATATACATATATATATATTGTGTGGATTTTGTATCTTGGCATACTGAAATTTAAACTGGGGACAACTTGGAAAATTTAAATATGGACTGGATATGAGACAATAATAAGGAATAACTGGTAATTAATAGTGTTACATGTGATGATGATATGTGTTTGTGTAATAAAGTATTCCTATTTTACAGCGATGCATCTCAAATATGTAAGGAGGAAATAAGTCATCTGTAATTTGTTTGAAAATGCTTCAGTAATATATCAATTGAAGCAAATATGGAAAATGTTAATAACTGTTCAGTATGGGTGATGGGCTTATGAAATTTGCTATAGTATTTTCTCCATTGTCCTGTCTGCTTGAAAATTTTTTTTTTTTATTGTTCAGTTAAAATTTTTGCTTATCAGAGCCTGGTGAGGTGATTTGCCAGATAAATAGTACTGTTTTACGAATTTAGAGGATGTTGTTTTATTGTGCCCTTTATGCTACAGACATAAATGGCAGTGGACCTGGAAACTAGGTTTTTTTTTTTTTTGCTTTTTTTTAATCCATGGAACATTGCAGCGAAAAGGAAATGAGACTCTTCCCCTCCCTTACCCCATGTTCTGAGTCTGTAACTCCATCTGTAAGAGGTAAAGTTGTTCAAAAGTAAAACTGAAACATATGGAATCCCGAAGTTGGTATTTTAAACATTTTGCTTCAATCTCTGCTTTTAGAAAAGGATAATCTTAAGCTACAGTTACCAGAGCCATTCTCCTCTCTTTCAAAATATTTTACAATGAAGATTATAGGAACATGTAGGAAATGATTGGCCTGGTCTCAGGCATAGAACATCAACCAGTTGCCCTTCTTTGTCCTTTCCTGCTCAGAGGCTTTGAGGAGTTGTTGTTTCTATGTCTTCCTGTGCTGTTTCGTCATATGGTACATTTTTGTAGGCAGTTATTTGCCAGTATT
>PVLC010046328.1:0-11277 GCA_004027655.1 Graphiurus murinus | reverse complement strand
AAAAAAAAAAAAAACAAAAAACAAAACAAAGCAACTAATCATCCAAACAAACATAAATAAATCAAGGCAATACAAAATGAAAACAGAGTAAAAACAAATAAAACATAACACACACACACACACACACACACAAAGAAAAACCTACAACAACAACATTAACAAAAACCAAAAAATAATGGCAACAACAAGAAACAAAATCAAAAACCCTGCTAGTTTGTAAGTACAGAGCTTAAATTTTCGAGTGTGTCTCTGGCATTCTTATTTTCTCTATCAGTGCCAGCAGGGGGTTCCGCTGATGCCTCTCCTGCTGCAAGCTTGTGTCTCTGCGCTCTCCCCAGGGCCTGTCTGCGTCTCTCTCTGCCTTTGCTGGTGGTGGGAGTGCAAACTATATGCCGGGCATTTTCCAGGGTGCCTGGAGGTTCCTTATGCTCTGTGTGCACTGGGACCCTCCCACACTTCTGCTCTATCCAATTGCTTGAAGAGCGGGTGACTGAGTCTGCACTTTGTATAGGGGCCCCACACCCAAGGGTGCAATTTAACTCACAGATCCCTGATGCTCTGGTTCCAGTGGGAGAGGTGATCTGGGGTGTCCCAGGTGTTCTTGATCACTGTTGCTCCTGTGGAGATATGCCGCCTATTTAGGGTGTGGGATTACGTAGTCGCTTACTCGACTTTTGGTCGTTAGGTGCACAGGAGGTCGTTGGGGGTCTTCATGCTAATAGATGCTGCTCCTTCCGACTGCCAAGATGATGCCTGCCAAGATGGTGGCTGGCAAGATGGCAGCCACTGGTTTGCAATGTACGCCACTGCCGTGGGTGCATGTGCGCACACTGCCTCCTTTGTTCTCCCTGGGTTCTGTTCAGCTATTTTTGTTGGTTTATTCACTTTTTTTTTTTTTTTGCTGCTTTGCTTTTCTTTCTTTCCATCAAGAAGGTGTGGTTGTGTCAGTTTTGATTCAAGCTCTGCAGTACAGTTGTTCACTGCTCTGGCTCTGGCACGAGAGGTGAGCTGGGGTTGCCCCGCTTAGGCTGGTCGTATCTCGGGTTCTGGTCGCTGTGGAAGGTGTGGGAATTTGCCACCCGGTTAGGATTTGGAGTTCTGGAGTGGCTTACTTCACTCCCGGTCGCTGGGTCTGCAGCTGAGCAGCAGACTTAAAGGCCACCAGGGCCACAACTCCCAGCTTGGGGCCATTGCTGCACGGTCGGGCTTTCTGGTGTCTCTTTAGTTGTAGTTCAAATTTCGTTGTTTTGTTAGCTTTTTTGTCACTTTTTTTGCTTTTATGGCAGATTTTATTCGAGCTCACAGTGCCTGAGGAAAGTTGTTTCACTCAGACACCACTTAGGGCTCGGCCCTGACTAGCTATTTTTTAAAAAAATCTTTCTCTCACAATACTAGCTACACTGAGCAGTTTTATAATTTTTTTTTAAAGTATGACAACAATTTTCAAATCCCAAGAATGTTGCCAAACACAGTTCAATATAATTTCCTAAAATATTCATCCACATATTGAAAAAAAATCAACAAAAAGGGCTGTTTTAATGTGTATGTAATGAAACTTGTAGAATATACTGTTTATCTGAAATTGCAATAGAAGGGTTGCATTAGACATTTATTTTGAAAATAAACACTGGAAATAACAAGAACATTTAAAAATACTTTGATTGTATCCTATAACTTTGACTCGGCTTGTTCATTGATCAAGGATATTACTGTGTAATTTAAAGTGAGACTGATTTTAACTAACAGATATTTTGCATTTTCCTTGTTTATTTGTGTCTCCAAAATGAATTGAATCTAAAATAGTTTTCTTGAAGCTGGGCAAGATGGTGCATGTCTGTAATCCCAGTACTTGGGAAGCCAAGACAGGAGGATCATAAATTCTCTGCCAGCCTCAGCAACTTAGACCGGGTCTTAAAATAAAAAAAGGTATAACTTGGAGGTAGAATGTCCCACTTTTGTGTGTGTGTGGGGGGGAGGGGTACCGGGGATTGAACCTAGGGGCACTCTACCTCCGAGTTACACCACCAGCTCTATTTCTTATTCTTTATTTTGAAACAGGGTCTCACTAAGTTGCAGAGTGCCTTACTAGGTAGCTGAGGCTGGCCGTGAACCCAGATCCTCCAGTCTCAGCCTCCCAAATGCTGGGATTAAAAGCATGTGCCACCACACCCAGCTCCACTTTTTTTTTTTTTTTATTAATTGGTGCATTGTAATCATACATCTTTGTTAGGTACAAGCTGATAAAGGCATATATGATGCACACATTTCTCATTTAACCCCTTCCCCAATTCCTACCCCACTCCCTCGCCCTCCCTTCTTTCAAGTTCAGTTTAGTGATTGACTTTGATGTATTTGTGAAAGTACATCATGGCATTAGGGTGTCTCCCCCGCACTCTGTACATCACCATCAGTTAAGTCAACTTCTTTGCTTATCTAGGGTTTCTCCTTTTTCATCTGGAGTCCCTCTTATGCCCCATCTTCTCCCTAGCATCCGCATATTAGGGAGAATATATGCTTTTTTACTCTTTGTGACTGACTAATCTCACTTAACATAATGTTTTCCAGTCGCATCCATTTCCCTGCAAATAACATGATATTGTTCTTCTTTATGGCTGAGTAAAATTCCATTGTGTACATATCCCATAGTTTTGTAATCCATTCATCTGTGGATGGACATCTTGGCTGTTTCCAAAGTTGGGCTCCACTTTTTTTAATGCAACTAAAATGCATCACCTCTTTAGTATTTTAGTTATTTAAAAATGTCTGTTTTTGAAATAGATGATGCCTTCTGAAGAACTTTTCATTTTATTAATTTTCACTGTTGTACAGTGACTTGCATGAGTTTCCTCTTTTACCTTAATGCTTCAGTTTGTCTTCTTCTAAGTTACATTTCAACAAAACCTTCTTTTAAGTTGGTAGTTTTGTTTTTCCTTTTTTTCCTTGAACCTTCATTTCATATCAATGATATGACTATCACTAAGCCTAAATATGCTTTGAACACATACTTTTTTAGGATGGGATACTTTCCGGCTATGCAGATAAGAATAGCTTTATACTTCACTGTTGTTTAAATGTACTTTACAAAGAAACAGCCATAATCTGACTCAAGGCTGTGAATATTTCTCAGTTTGGCAAATCAGGGTTTGCTGATAACATTTTCTTATCCTAGGCCCTAACCTTCTAAGGGTAGATAGCCCTCAGCACAATTTTCATATTTCTTTTTTCAGTATTTTGTTAGCACATTGCAATTATACATTATGATGAGGTTTGGTGTGATAAAAACATGATCCAAAGATTCTTACACACGTTCGAAAAATACTGATGAAAATGTATTCGCATGTGTCGGTGTGGTGGCACATGCCTGTAATCCTAGTACTTGGGAGGCTGAGACAGGAAGATCATAGGTTCAAGACCAGCCTTAGTGACTTAGTGAGACTTTCAGCAACCTAGTGAGACCCAGTTTCAAAACAAAAAATAGAGTGTTGGGATGTAGCTCAGAGGTAGAATGTCTGGATTCAATTCTCAGTACTACACACACACACACACACACACACACACACACACGCGCACACATATACACACACACACACACACACACACTAATCATGTATATCTGACATTTGGGGATTGCTCTTTAGTTGAAATTTTCAAAGAAATAGAATAAGATAGATATAAGAGACTTGCCTTATTATTTTGAATAGGTAGTAGATCAAAATCAGGTATCCTGTATTCCCTCCGGAAAAGTAATAGCTAATGTTTATCATATGCTCAACATGTGCTGAATACTATCATATGCAACTTGCATATGTTTATTAATTTAATTCTCCTGATAGTCATATTATTTTATTTATTACTATTATTAATCTTATTTTATGAACATTAGGCCTTGGAAGGTTTAGCATTTCACGTTAAGCACCACAGATAAGAGTCAATGCCTCCGACCTAAACAGTGAAGCCAGACAATCATATTCATAGTTACTACATGACACCACCACTTCAGGGTCCAGTACAGACAATTGAAGGTCATGATTTCAAAACTTCACTCTCCTGAAAATCGGCATGGGACTTAATTTTTTTATCATGAAATTAAATAACCTAAATGCTACTGTTGTACAATAATGCCACAATCATGTTTTTTATCTACTTGAAACTCTCAGGTCTTGTATCATATTTTTTTAAGTACAAATTGATTTTTGTTCTGACTCGAAATACATAAAAATAGATTTTTCTCACACCACTTTTAGAATTTTAAAACGGAGAAAAAGGTACTGAAGTGGTATTTCACCCTTGTGTGTTCTGAAACACCCAGTTCTGAGGGTTCCACACATACAGGACAAGAACTTACAGCTCCTCGAGGGAGGGCCTCCCTGATTAACACTTAAGTATGTCAGTGATTTTCAAAATTTAAAAGGTGTGACGGCTTGCTGATATTTTTGTTATTGTTGTTGTCTTTAGGTTTTACATCACAGTGAGTATAACCCACCCCCCCAAAAAAAAAACCTGAAATCGAGAAATTCAATGAAAGAATACCTTTTAGACAGCAGACACTAAATGTAAGATCGTGTTTTAGCCATGTTCCTATAGATAGAATTTATGTGAAAAAGTAGCCAACACATTAGCTCTGAAAGAACATGGTCTTAAGAGCCGGCTGGTTTACATGAATGATTTTGACATTACAGTTTCATCTAATCGCACTGTGAATTTAGACCTCATCAAGCTCTGTACAGTCGATTTCCAGCGTGCCGATGGATGACTGTGCTATCATTTATTGCTCGTTTTGTTATAATGTGAGCTACTCAACCTCATTTCTTTCATGTCCTTAGTCACATTTCTGTTGCTCTTGCTAACTCTTTTCTGACTCCTTGAAATATTTTGTATTTTTCAAAAATTTTTCTCAGTTGTACATTTCCTATTACCCACCCTTAGTCTGTGTATGTATTCAGCCTTTCTACTTACCTGATCTTTGACTGCAGTTCCAATTTTAAGAGGCCATAGATGTGCCTACCTAGAACCACATGCATATAAATGGGCATGTGTGAAAATAGTATGTAGTTACCTAGAGTCTCACTATAGAGTTTGGATTATCTTCGTACCTATAGAAGTGGGGTCAGGTTTTATTTATTTATATTAAGTCATAAGAAAGTGATTTTTTTTTAATGCCACATAGAGTCCAGCTCAGAATTCCTGTCTCCAGGCCTAGAAAACAGCCTATCTAATGTATCTATATCATTTTCTTACTCTCAACCCATTAGTCAAACATCTGCAATATACACTCTACACACACATGCCAAATACACACATGTATACCACCAACAATAGTAGCAGCAATAATAGCAGTTTAGGAGCAAGGGCAATGTGATATTCATTACCTTTTCTGTTTTCAGAAAGAGGGTCTCAATTCAGAAGGACAGCAACCCTATAGCTTATCCTAGTCAGCTCTGATTACCATGACAAAACACCGAAGACTGGACCCCTTAAAAGATAGAAATGTATTTTCTCAAAGTTCTGGAGGCTGGAGGTCTAAGATGGTGGTATCAGCATGGTGGGGATCTGGAGAGAATGCTCAGTTTGAAGATAGTCACTTTTTACATGGTGGAGAGGGAGGGGGGGTACATGCACAGGTTTCTGGTGTCTCTACTTATAAGGATACTAATCCTGCCATGAGAACCTCGCCCTCATGACCATATCTAGATCTAATTCCCTCTCAAAGGCCCTGTCTCCTCTCCAAATACTAAGGCATGGGATTTAAGCTTTGACAAGAATACTAGGGACAAAGTTCAGTCTGAACCATGGCCTCAGACCTCTGATTCAGGCATCTATACCCTTGATTCCAGCAGGCTTAGTTTCCAAATATGTCTAGGCTGACAAGATATCACAACAAGAAGAAAACTTAGAAAGGAATCACTTAGCTGGGTGTGGTGGCTCACACTTGTAATCCTAGTACTTTAGAGACTGAGACAGGAGGGTTGCAGGTTCAAGACCAGCCTCAGCAACTTAGAGAGACTCTCAGGGACCTAGCAAGACCCTGTTTTAAAACAAAAAAAATTGTAATAAAATAAAAAGAGCTGGGGGTGTATCTAGGAGATGTAATTCCCCTGAGTTCAATACTCAGTACCAAAATAAATAAATAAATAGGAATCACTTAACTGGGAAACAGATGAAAAATGTAAGAAGCTAAAACATTTTCTACTGTAGAGTCCTTGTTTGTGATTTGCCTCACATTTAACATCAAGCCAAACAGTAATAAATAACCCTCCAAACCTTCACCACTCACCAGGCTGCCATAAAGAGGAATTTGGTATGTTCACATTGTACTTGGGGCTCCTCGGATCCACAGGGTATACATAGAAGGTTCAGTATCATCCTGTCTCTGATAATAAGCAAAGACTTGATTTCCTGCTTAAATTGGCCATTTCACCTCCATCAAATGATATTTATAATATCAAAACTGTGTCTTGATCAATTTTATGTGTGCTCATGGTACTGGGGATTGAATTCAAGGTGTTCTACCACTGAGCTGCCCATCCACCCCCACTTTTTTTTTTTTAATAAAATTGGTGCATTGTAATCATACATCTTTGTTAGGTATAGGCTGATAAAGGCATATATGCACACATTTATCATTTAACCCCTTCCCCCATTCCCACCCCACTCCCTCGCCCTCCCTCCTTCTCAAGTTCAGTTTAGTAATTAACCTTGATATATTTGTGAAAGTACATCGTGTGCATTAGCGGGTCCCCCGTTCCCTGCCCCCATTCATCCCCCTCAGTTAAGTCAATTTCTTTGCTCATCTAGGGTTTCTCCTTTTTCATCTGGAGACCCTCTTATGCCCCTTCTTCTCCCTAGCATCCGCATATCAGGGAGAACATGCTTTTTAACTCTTTGTGATTGACTAATCTCACTTAACATAATGTTGGTTATCATGTTCGCCTCACCCCCACTTTTTAAATAGGGTCTTGTTAAATTACTATGCACTGGCCTTGAACCTGTGATCCTCCTGTCTCAGCCTCCCAAGTTATGGGATTACAGGCATGTGCCACTGCATCTGGTGTCTTCAGTGATTCTTAAATAAACTTTGTTTTTACAGTAGTTTCAGTTTTTCCTCCCCCAACACACGTGCATACCCGCCTGCACTACAGCATCCCATACCACAGCGATACATTTGTTACAGTCGATGAACCTATATTGACCCATTAATAGCATCCAAGGTCTATAGCTTACAGTAAGGTTCGCTGTAACTTCTGACAAATGTATGAAATGTGTCCAGCATTACAGCATTATAGAGAATAGTTTCGCTAATCTACAAATCCTCTGAGCTCTACCTCTCTGTCCCTCCTTACCCACCCTGATCCCTAGCAAGCACTGGCCCTTCACTGTCCCCATAGATTTACCTTTTTTCAGAGTGCCATATCATCATCAGCAAAACATGCAGCCCTTTCAGAGTCGCTTCTTTCCCTTGGTAATAGCATTTCAGCTTCTTTCACGTCTCTCCATGGCTTAACAGCTCATTTGGTTTTAACACTGAGTTACACTACATTGTCTGGCTGTACTACAGTTTATTCATTTGCCTGCTGAGGACATCTTGGCTGTCTCTAAGATTTGGCAATTATGAATAAAGCTGCTTATAAACATCTATGTGCAGGCTGTTGTTTGGAATAAGTTTTCAACTTCTTTGGGTAAATACCAAGGAGTATGATTGTCAGGTTACGTGGTAAGAGCATGTTTAGTTCTGTAAGAAACAGCCAAGCCCTCTTCCAAAGCAGCCATATCATTTTGAATTCCCCCCAGCAATAAATGAAATTTCTTGTTACTCTACATCCTCACCAACAGTTGGTGTTATAAGCATTCTGGATATTTCAGATTCTAATGGGTGTATCTAAGTGGTCTCTCAGTGTTTTAATTTGTAGTTCTCTAATGGCTTCTAGTGTTGGGCATCTTCTCACATGCTTATTAGTCATCTGTGTGTCTTCTTTGCTCAGATTTTCTCATTTGTTAATTGAGTTGTTCTTTTCCTCATTGTTCAGTTTTAAATGTTTGGGGGTTAACAGTTCTATAGTAGATACATTTAAAAAAATCATTGGTTTTATTTCTATAATTGTAGATCATCACAGAAATAGGAAAAAGGGATGTTTATGTTTTAGTTTCCAAATTGAGGTTTTTAATATACATTTTTATTTTTATTGGTGCATTGCAATCATACATCTTGATGCAGCTCAGGGTGAGAGGCACACATGCACACAGCAGTCACTGAGCCCTCCCCCAGTTCCCACTCACTCCCTCTCCCTCCCGCCTCCCTGTGCTCAGCACAGTGATTGGCTTTGATAAGTTTGTGTGTGTACATCATGTCCATTAGATACATCTTTTAAGGGTTTTTTTCCAAGTCTGTGGCTTATCTTCTCATTCTCTTAAGATCTTGACTGATTCTTTAGTTTGTCCTTCATTAATTTTCCAACTGTATTTTAGCTGTCAAATAAGTATTTGTATTGTTAGTGATTATGAATACAAGGCATTATGCTAGTACTTAGGCAAGATTCAAAAATTCTAATATTGATTTGTATATATAAATATACTATAGTGATATTATAAATAGGGATAAAACAGAGGTTGAAATACTTAGAAAGTTTGGGTGAAGCCTCAAAACTCTAGGTGTATTGCAAAAAGTCTGCCTAGACAAATAGCACAAAAGCTGGACGTGGTGGCACACACTGGTAATCTTTAGTACTTGGGAGGCTAAGACAATAGGATAGAGGCTTGTGGCCAGCTTCAACAACTTAGTAAGACCCTGTTCCAAAAAAAATTAAATTAAATTAAAATAATAAAATAAAATAGGACTGAGGAGTAGTTCCATATGCATAATGCCTCTGGATTCAATTCCCACTAACACACCCACACAGAATAACAAGAGTAATTTTGTGAGCGCTACACATGAACAATTTCACCTATATACAAATCAATAAATTAAAGACAATATAAGTCTGTAAATCAATGAAATTTTACAAATGGCTTTTTAGCTTTTCAAAACAAGATGATATGGAAATCCTCAAACTGAATCCTAAGTCTCAGAATGGCTGATTTGCAAACATCAGAAGAATTAGGTACATTTAGAAAACTATGGAACTCAAGTCACCTGGGAAAATCTTCTTCTCCATTATAAGATAAATGTCCAGGTGTATATTTCTAATCTATAAATTATCTGGACGGTGCAGGATGAAAAAGATCATAGCTCTACTCTGTACTTACTGATGCTTTGGAGACATTTGCCATAGTGTAGAAGACAGCCAGTTAATGGCTTTGTGGTTTGCTAAATGCCTGAGTAGTGTTGAGGTGCTTACTAACCACAAAAATCATTTACTGCTAGTAGAATCCTAAGACTACAGTCACAATTCATATTCTACACCAGCATTAATGCTAGTTAAAAAAAAAAAAAGCAGTGCAAACATCACATTTTGTGGGGATATTTCAGACTCAAAGCAACTATTGACCTCATGTGACACACTTCTTTTCACCTGGTCTCAGTCCATGCATTACTTTTTAGGGAGGTCATGGCTGACTTCCCACATAAACCATCAATCTCAGCCCTTCAGTCATGGTGCCCTGTGCCTTCTTCACAGTATCACTCCTGTCAGAATTGAGCTGTCTTACTCTTTTGCTTGCTGTTTTTCTTTTTTTTTTTTTTAATGTTTACTCATAATATAAGCTCACATGAGGGATGCTTTGTTTACTAGAATTTTAGCGCTTAGAACATACATACATATACACACTTAAAAATAATACTTGTTTTCTTTAATGTATATAGAATGGTAGGATATTAAATAACAATGCAGCTCTTCAACAATTAGTTTCAAAGTTTCAGTAGAAGCCCTGTTTTTCTGTCCCCAATGATGAATGATATGTGCCTATTGGAGAATCGTGACTCCAAGCAAAGAATAGGATTATTGTGGGTAGTATTCAGACATTGCTTGATGTTGCACTTTATAGGAAATAAAGGAAAACTAGTGTTATTTAGCTGATCTCCACCTCTTATCAATTTTCTCATTGAGATGAAAAAGAATCAAAGTATAACATTAGCCATAGAAATAATGTTGGTGACCCTAGATCATGTTCTGTGTTGAACAATTAAGCAGTTACCTTCCCCTAATTAGAGTTTGTGCAATGATTTTCTTAAATGAATAGAGAAAGGGGTTAGGGAGAGATCATGAGCTGAATGCTAACTCTTGATACCATATCCCCAAAGAATAGACTTGAAAGACATAAGTTTCTTGGTAGAAAGGTTAAATGATCTTTAAGTACCCAATATTGGGAGTGATTCCAAGGGATTCCAAGCACAAACATAATCCTATGCTGGTTTCTCTCTGAGATGCAGGGTTGAAGAGTGAAGAGATCCAAGAACTGAAGGGAATCTTAGTAAAGGGCCATCGTTCCAATGGTGGTTGACATAATCTAGTGGTTTCTTGTAACATGAGGAGCAGGGTTGATTCTGACTACCTGATATTTGTGTCTACTGTGTAGTGTATAGATTCCAGAAATAAGTGATACTTCCACTGAGAAGACGGCTGGACCAATGGGTGTACAGTGGCTTCAGGTGTAGTTGGAGGGTGTTGAATAAAAATAAGAGGTGGTTGAAGTGCCAAAGGGCCACTAAGTAATTTTTATTTTTCTGAAAAGGGCATGGTAAGCCACTAACATTGGGAATGTATTGGAGGATGGAAGGAAAATGCCCAATTCAGCTGGCCCTATTGGCCTTGAAGAGAGCTCTGTAGATGGGCTGTAGGATGAGGACATTTGGGGGGAAGTTCGGGAGCATAGAAGTATCCTGTCCCCCTTCAGAGGAGAAATCCAGTTATGTCAGCTGCTCTACCAGAGGCTCAACAGAGAAGAGAATCCAGGTGTCCCCTACCTCAAGGTTTGCCTTGCCAGAGAGGCTCCAAGACAAGATCCATTTTGAAGCTGAGTGAGTCCACCCCACAGACAGGTAAACAAAATTTGTAATCCTTTGAAGGACCTCAGTAAGTGGAAGAAGAGAAGCCCAGCTGAGCAGCTTCACAAATGGCTTCTATTCAGGCAGAAATGAGGGGCACATACCCAAGTCTTCTAAACCTAATTCTGAGTCCTTCTCATTTTGCAATTCAATTTATGTCTTGGTGTGTGTTTGAAATTTTCACATTACATTTTGAAACTCTTCTTCCAGTATTGTTCTAATACATTTTTTAACCGTATTATATCTCACACACAGTCAATCTCCTCAGTCACTGACAATGGAAACAGTTTCTAATCAAC
>PVLC010046327.1:0-11468 GCA_004027655.1 Graphiurus murinus | reverse complement strand
GTGGTACTGGGGATTGAACTCAGAGGCATTCTACCTCCGAGCTATACCCCCAGCCCTATTTTTTATTCTTTATTTTGAAACCGAGTCTCACTAAGTTGCAGAGTGCCTCACTAGGTAGCTGAGGCTGGCCGCGAACCCGGATCCTCCGGTCTCAGCCTCCCGAATGCTGGGATTACAAGCGTGCGCCACCACGCCCGGCGAAAGATAATATTTTTAAAAATTCTCTTTTAGATACTCTGATTTCAAGAAGAAAAAGTCATAATTATATGCTGGATTTTTTTGGGGGGGGTACTGGGGTTTGAACCCAGGGGTGTTCTACCTCATAGCTATACCCACATCCCTTTTTAATTTTTGTTTTGAAACAGGGTTTTTCTAAGTTACTGAGACTGGTCATGAACTTATGATCTTCCTGTCTCAGCCTTTCAAGTATGGGGGTGGGGGGTATGTGCCTCCAAACCTGGCCATAGAATGTTTTAATGTTCAATTTTAACAGAGAGGATACTCCTCAGGTTTAAACCCTTTTTCCCGCAAGAGTACCTAGCTTGGATTTAATTAACTTGTCTATTTTCCATCATAATCATTTTCATGGCTATAGTCTCTCTCTATAGCATGTGGTACTAGTTTCAACTTATGTTTTAAATGTGCTGTTTCATTTAAATTTATTTGAGTAAAATTGATTTCCTTAAAAATCAGCAAGGGGATACTCAGATACAATGCTCTGAAGACTTCTTTTATACTAGTTTTTGTTTCAGAAAAAAGAAAAGGAAAACCCAAGTGCAGAATGCAACAGCATAAGATTTCCTCAAGGAAATCTTCCTCCAAGGAGACCATTCCAATAGGTGGGGTGGTTCTCATCACAGAACCACTCAGGGGCCTGGATGGCTGGTGCGCTGCCATCCTTCTCTTGTTGTGTCCTCAGCGCTTCCTGGTTGTTGTCACTCCAGCCAGCAGGAAGGGAAAAAAGAACAGAAAAGTCCAGACTAGACATTTCCTTGTAAACCAGCAAGGGTGGAAGTGGCACACTCAAATTCCAGGGGCAAGAGTTCAGTCAACAGCAACATACAGGCAAAAGAAGCCACTTGGGAAATGCAGTCTCTAGCTGGATGGCCATGGCCAGTTTGTCTGTTTGTGCTGCTGTAAAAAAATGAATCCAACTGGGAAACTTTCTCTACACCACAGGATTTGTTGCTCATGGTTCTGGAGCCTGGCAAGTCCAAGGTCAGAGAGTACTGGAAGAGTGGCCGTCTGGTGTGGGCTCAGTCCTCATAGATGGTCCAGGCTAGCTCGGTCCTCGTGTGGTAGAAAGGGAGAACTAGGTCCCTTGAGCCTCTTTTATAATGGCCCTAATCGCAAGGTCTCTGTCCTCATGACCTAATCACCTCCAGGGGCCTCAACTCTTAGTAGTTCTTACTGGGGATTATATTTGGACATGTGAATTTGGGGCAGGCACAAGCCTTCCATCCACAGCACATGGAAGCTGAGCAGGCACAAGTCCACAACAGTGATGGGAACTACAAGGACCCCCCCGCCCCCCATCAGTGAAGGAAGTGCCTTGACCACCCATACTTTGTTCTCTCTGGGGACCCCTTGTCCTTCACCCTGTGGGCCCCTAGATTTCCCCCTCAGAAGTCTCACACGTCCTTCCCGTCCACACTCAAGGGGCTCTGGAAGGCCACCTCTTTGGGCTCCTTCAGGTTCATAGTTTCTTCTCACAGTTCGCCACTATCTCAAGCTTCTGATCTCTGTGCCCACGGGCAGTTCTGTGTGCTCAGAGCCACCTCAAGTCCTTTCTTAGACATAGCTCTTGAGTCTGCTTCCTTCCCTCCCTCCCTTCCTTCCTTCCTTCTCTGAGAATTAGTTGCTGTAGCAACCTGCTTGTATTCCCCCTCCCTCCCTTTCATTTGGTACTTGGGATTGAACCCAGGGACATTCTACTTCTGAGCTACATCCTCAGCCCTTTTTTATTTTTATTTTTTTAAATTTTGAAATAGGGTCTTGCTGAGTCGCTGAAGGTCTCTCTACATTGCTGAGGCTGGCCTTCAACCTGCGCTCCTCCTGTCTCAGCCTCCCAAGTGCTGGCATTAAAGGCATGTGCCACTGCGCCTGGCTTTGTCTCCTGTTCTTTGGGTTATGGAAGCAGTTACCCTGTCTGTGTGCTAACTCCTGATCTCAGACCACTTCCTTTCCCCTTTTATCTTTACTTGCAAACTGGATAATTCTTTTACTGACTTGCTAGACATAGCAAAGCATAGCTAAATACATTTTGGTCTTATCCATCTTTTTTTTTTTCTTTCTGTAGATCTCCTGGTATCTTCTGATTTCAAGATTTCAGAGGCAAAAGTTTTATCCAGTATTATCAGGGGTTATCAGCTTTCCTACCTGTCACATCTATTTCTTTTTCATCATTGCTGGCCTGCTAAGTCAGGGCCATTAATTTAGGTTTAATTATGGCAGCACCCCACTTCTGGTACCAATTTTTTGTATTAGGGTCATAGTAGCTGCTGTTCAGGGGAGACTAGAGAAGGCAGTGGTTCAAGCAAGACAGACATGAAGAATGGAAATCCAGGGCCAGAGGTTTCCTCTTATTGAGATGAGGTTGAAGTGGCCCAAATTGCCTCCACTCCCCTCCCACTGGCCAGGGCTCAGCCACATCACACGTCTATCTGTGGAGGCCAGGAGGGAGGTGAGCTGCAGGTGCACAGCCTACCTATGACTATGTTACGATAGGAGAAGGGAAGAGTGGATTTGGTGGCCAGCTTGCAATCTCTACCACATGTATTTACTGCGAACAGATTGTGGAAGACACTGTTTGAGTGCACTGTATAGGGTGCCACGTAATTCATTTCTGTTGTAGTGTGGTACTCGGTACAGTCTCACAAGCAGTGTAGGATGGAAAAACTTTTTGGTAGAGGGCCAGTAAGTAAATATTTTAGGTTTTATGTTCTCTATTGGCTATACTGATACAGTGCACCACAGTGTCTGTGGACCGTATACGAGTGAGAGAACGTGGCTGTGTGCCTTGCAAGTGTTACGTGGTTCACAGGCCATCGTTTGCCAACCCCTGACATGGCTCAGTGTGAAATCAACTTTGAATGTCCGCCAAATGTTTATACTCTGCCGGTGGCTTCATTCCTGGAAATGTATCCTAAACAAACAATTTAAGCAAAGCATCTTCCTTTTTATCTGGAACAGCACTCTCTAAAGAAACAAAAAAGTTGTAGGTGGAGAACAGCCCTAATGACCAACATTTACTTGTCACTAGTAGAGTAATGGTGAAGTAGATTGTGGTATATCACCTGGGATATTATACGGCTATGTAGAAACTTCAAAATGTTGATGGTATGATGTTAAGTGGGAAAGAAAGACGCAGAATTATACATACAGTATGATTAATTATAACTTTGCAAATATATCTATATGTAGACTAGGCTAAATGGTAGGATTATGGGCAGAGTTTTTCTTTAAGATATTCCTTAAATTGTATTTTAATACAAATATTTCAGTAATCAAAAATGTATTTAATTATGGGAAAAGTTTGATGGCTTTGAAGAATAGATACACTTCCTTCTTTAAAAAAAATTGTGGCCCTCTGTATTCTCTTGTTTGCTCTGGCTACCAGGAAGCTCAATACCAAATGTGAACAGCGTTTAGACAGCTGCAGCTAGAGCGTGTGCCCCTATTTCTCCTTTGACCAGGGTAATCATGAGTCCTCCATTCCTTGGGACAGCCCTTGGTGTGTATCTGCTGCAGCAGTGTAATTTTTTTTCTTTTTTTTTTTTTTTTTTGCGGTACTGGGGATGGAACCTAGGGGCATTCTACTCCGAGCTATACTCCCAACCCTATTTTTTATTTATTTTTATTTTTTTTGAAACAGGGTCTCACTAAGTTGTGGAGTGCCTCACTAGGTAGCTGAGGCTGGCTGAGAACCCGGATCCTCTGGTCTCAGCCTCCCAAATGCTGGGATTACAAGCGTGCGCCACCACGCCTGGCAGCAGTGTTATTTTTAACAGTGCCCCTTTTAATCTAAAATGTTCTGTTGTTTGCATAAAAAGTACATTTCCCCCCTACTTTTTATGGCTTTACCTTTCTACTTCTGGTCTGATAAAACCTTATTCTGAATAAGCATTATTCTGAATAGTCTTATTCTTATTCTTTATATTATCGTAAGCCACTTCAATGTTCTGTTTACAATGAAGCGGGGCATAAACAAACTAAAAACTTTGAAAGTGAGTCCAACCCCAGCCCCACCCCAGTGTGTTATATTTTAGTAAAGCAGGACGGAGTGGGCGCCATCCTTATCCCCCTCTCTCTACCCTTCCATCTTGCACCACACATGGGGATAGTGCTCAAAGATGGACCCAGGAACTCAGGTGGAGCCCCCAAGACAGCACATATTGCACCTGTCACAGAAACAACCCAACTTTCTATTGTTGGCCCCTGACTAGCAGCATGGAGCGTATTAATCTGTATAAAAATGAACAGGTGTTTGAATTAAAGTGTCACTGAAGGGCATAAAATCCTAGCGTTTGAGTGCCTACAGTATGTCAAGTGCTATTATGAGATGCTTTGTATATGTGACTCGTTCCATCATCATCATCATGCTGCAGGAAAGGGAAAATAATAAAAATAACCCTACAGTAAATAACATAATGATCATAACAGCTACCGTCAAGTACTTATCATGAGTTAGATATTGTACTAAATACTTTATACACATTTCTAGTAGTATTGTGTGTGTGTGTGTGTGTGTGTGTGTGTGTGTGGTACTGAGGATTGAACCCAGAGGCATTCTACCTATAAACTACACCCCCAGCCCTATTTTACTTTTTATTTTGAAACAGGGTCTCACTAAGTTGCAGAGGGCCTCACGAGGTTGCTGAGGTTTTTCTTGAACCTGCAATCCTCCTATCTCAGCCTCCCAAGTACTAGGATTACAGACATGTGCCACTGCTCCTGGCTTTCTAGTAGTATTTTAATCCCCACTTCCCAGATGAATAAGTGGAGATGCAGAGAGGTTAAATGGCATTTTCTCAAGGTCACAGAGCCAGTGAGTAGCACATTGTCTTACGGATATTTCATCTTATATCACCAAGAAGGAAGTCTGGAGAATGTTACTGAATGTTCAGGAGCAAGGGGAATGACCGATCTCTAAGATTCACTATCTCAGGAGTGTGCAGCCAGCACATGGTCACTGAAAATGTCCACCGTGCATGTCTGACTTGGGGAAGGAGAACCCTGAGAGGACCGAGAGTTGCCTGGCCTCCTCATCCAGGCCATGGGTGCCGAGCTTTGGTCCCTTCCTTGTTGGCCAGTAGCTCAGTCTCTAAGCAGATTAAGTTGCTAGAGGAGCGACATTCAGCCAGGGACCACAGATGTGCAAAAGACAGCTTTCAAGAAGGTTCCATGTCCAGTGACTAGATTCTCCGCTGCTCCATATTCTCCTGCCTGTCTCTGTTTGCCTGTGTGTATCCTGGGCGCTTCTTTGAAGTTTCCCTTGGCCGTAGCTTTGAGTACCGGTGTCACACACCCAGCACCAGGCGTCGCTGATTTGTGGGTGGAATTTTTGAGTGGAAAGGGGTCCTGTACTGTTTGTTTCTCAGGCACGGTTTCAAAAGAAAATAGCATTTTATAGCCTGCATTAATGGGAAATTACTTTCCATTAGGATTCTGAATGATTTGCACATCATGTTTATAAAGTAAAGGAAAAATGTCAAGCATTTCACTAACAATTTAAAGCAAAGGTCCCAAGTCTGTGCCAGAAATGGATTCCCAGAAATGAATTCCAAGAACATTTTCTTCATCATTTCTTCTTTCTAGAGAGAAAAAATGAGAGAGAGAGAGAGAGAGAGAGAGAGAGAGAGAGAGAGAGAAAGACAGACAAAGACAAAGACAAAGACGTAGGTTAATTAGGCAGAGCGTACCATGGGACTGAGATGGAATCCTGATAATACCATTGCTAGGTAGTTAAAGAGAATGAAAACCGTGAGCCAAAAAAACAGAGAAGGAAGGAATCACAACTTGCAATGATGGATTGCAGACCAAATCCAAGTTCGAGGTCTGGCTCAGAGGAACAAGTGCCTGTCCAAGCCTGCAAGTACAGGCCACACTGCTTCATCAGCATGAGCTGCTCCCCTGTCCCCAAAGAGAAGAGGAGGCCAAGGAACGTCCTTGAGCTGAAACGTGTGCCTGGGCAGTCCCAGAGAACCACTGACTGTGGAGAAAATCGTGGAGCAACTTGTGACCTGTGCTCAAGTCTCTTCCCCACCCCTGGGGAATTTGTATCAGGCTCCAGGTTTATCACTTAATTATGTACTGAAAGACTTGAGGACAAGGCGGATTTTATGTTTTTGAGCAAGTCATTTATTTATGAAGCTCACCCACCCCCACCCACATACTGATATTCCTAAAGAAGATACACCAGTTTATATAGAGGCAACGAAGGGTTAATAGGTTCCAAACTGAAGTCTCCTTAAAAAATGTAGGAAAAGCTGAGATTGGTTCACAAATGTGTGTTCCAAATGTGTGCTGCAGCCGTGTCAGAGTGAGGCAAAATAAATCTCTCAAATGACTTGTATTAAGACATTCTGACTCTCTTTAGGTATAAAAGAGACTTTTATAAATTTCCCGACGCTTCTAAGGCCGCTCAGAAATAATTTCTAGAGTCCAAGCCATTCCTCTCATTGGTGCAAAATTGCTAGGATTACATTAGAAAATAAACATCAGCTCAAAAGTGAAATGTGAGGTTTAAAAATTAGAGAAGACGAGCACTTTGCAAATAGAAACATATACATTTTTTTTCACCCAAATTTCCAAAGAGGAAATTAAACTTTTGCAGTGCAGTGAAAATGGAGTTTGCCCAGTCAGCAAGTTGTTTCTTACTTTTCTTCCCTCTCCCCTCCCTTCTTCGCCTCTCCTACTTCCCCTGCTTACGTTTCTGCAGTGGCAGTGGTTCAGCATTCTGAGTCAGGTTATTGACAAGGAGTCCCATGGTGTAGTTCAGATTTACACTCATTAGCTGTGTGACTTAGGGTGAGTTTCTTAACATCTTAGACTGACCTGATCTTGTCCCTAAATGAAATGATTGGACCTGATACCTTTTAAGGTGGTTTCTAGCTCTCAATTCTGTGGCTGCAACATTTATCTTTTATGAGTACTTAGTGTTCTTAAAAATTGGATAAGTGATGATAAATATTAAGTGATTGGATAAATGCTAAATTTGAGAAGGTCAGCATTTAAAATTTTCTATATTTAAAATAGTTGAAAAAAATCAGTGCAAGCTATGATTACATTTGTCCATCAGTAGCTATTGATGAGGGAAATAAGTGTTCTTCTTTTAATTTCCAAGCTGAAGGAAGCTCTGGAGGAAGAGGATTTCTCATTGCAGGGAATGGTTTCTTATAATGCTTCTAAATACTCTGCAAAAGGAGGTTTTGAAAAACCCTAAAATGTAACTTCTAATGTAGCTGTGGGAATTTCTATATGACTTAGCTGAAATGGTTATATGATACGTCATCTCAAATGCTGCATATCTTCACATCCTCATACATATTCTGTAATAATGTATTTCATCTGTAAAATAAAGTCTAAAGTATCATTATCCAAATACTAATATATTCATTTATTTATTTTTAAGCCGTAGTATAGAAGTCAATCTTTTCCAGGGCTCACAGACAGGGCGGCGGTGTAGCCCAATTCCAGGGGACTCTACATTTGAATTCACATGAATGAAACCCCTGGAAAGCTGCAAGCGCAAGACTCTCCAGTTTACAGGGATGAGAAACACAGGAAAAGTGGGAGAGACGTGCACAAGGCTGGGCATAGCCAATGCCAGACCTCCCAGTCAGCAGCATGGCAGAGGGAGGCAGGTCTATGGCCAAGTAGGAATCCCTTGCCTTGTCTGAAAGGGGGTGACCATAGTCTGTGGCAGCTGCTCCTCACCCAAGGGTGTGGACCCAGGATAGCCAGCCTCTCTGAGTTTTCAAGAGAAGCCAGAAATCCTAGGTTCATGTGCCACCTCCTGACTTTTCATTACTGGCAACTAAGTCACATAAAAAGCCAGGAGCAAGTCAAAGTGCTGCATGCGTGCTGACCCTGCCAGCCAGGGGTGAAAAAGCCAAGGAGCCAGGCTGATGCTTGTTTCTCCCTGTCCCCATCTCACACGTGGACCTGGTGTGGGCAGAAGGGCTGCAGGAAGTTTTGATAAATAAGTGGGCTGCAGCTTCCAAGGCATCTGCATAAGTCATCTGAGTAGATCAATGGAGGCCATGCAAGGGGAAGCAAGAGCTTTATCAGTTAACCCAGGTAACAGAGCCTGTACAATCATGGAGGGTTGGTACAGAGGTCAAAACAAATCATACACGCTTATTTTTAGAGATTATAATGACTACACTTGATTTCTATTGATTGGCAAATAAGTTCAATAAATCATATCTCTGTGGATAAATACAGGGCTGTTGATTCTAGAAAGGTGGTATGTAGATTTTTCTCTAGACTCCATACCTTACCAATTATGAATTAAGACTTAAAATTGGCAGATAAGGAAACCAGAACCCAAAGTAACCTAATCCAGAGCTAAGACCCAGAGATTTCAGGTTTCTGTCCAGTGTGTACCCACCAGTGGGCACAACAGGTATTTTGGACATGGTGAATGCCATGTTATTTTTGGTGATATCTATCAGAATTATGCAGCCATGTTGTGTCTGGGTTGGCTAAAGGGAAAGAAAAAGTATTAGCTTTGAACGAGCTTGGCTGCCAAAGTTTGAGATTCTAGGTTAGAAAAAAGAAATTATAACTTTTGAAGGGAGTTTGCACTAGATATGCTCATTCTAATTCAAAAGAAATGGTATTTTACAGATTGAGCACAGTTCCTGGCCCAGAGTATACACTTTGTGAATGTTTGAGAATGAGTCTGAGCCAGAAATAAACTTGAAAGGTGCCAATTCAGGTTCGTGCCCTGACTTGGTAGGAGATGTATGGGCTGGCCAGACGTGGCCGAAGTAATCACATCTCGGGGTGACCTTGCTTGTGCAAACAAAGTTCCCAGAAGGAGACTTGGATCCATTCCTGATGGGGATGCGACTCTACTCTTTTTAACAGGCACTTTCCTCTCTGCTCCTTTATGGTCCTGTGATAGCATAAATAATAAGGGAAGGCCTTTAAACTTCTGGACTTCAGGAAGTGATTGGAAAAATGCACCTGCTGAGACAGGAGGGGAGAAGGGAAGCCCAAACCCCAGCTCTGTCACTCCATGCTTCTGGGTCTCAATTTTGTTATCTATAGAACGGGATTCTGACCCCTCCTGCAGAGGATTCTTCTGAACAATGAATTAGACCACGTAAGCTAGAGGTGCTGGGCACGGCACTTGCTATAGAGCAAGAGCCCACAGTCCAGCGGCTATTAACTTGGTTATCTGCTTCCCCAGCATACAGCAGACTGGAACCCGCAGATTAGAAAGGCCCAAGGGACCTTCGGGAAGGCTCACTGACAGCAGGAAAGAGTGGCAGGTCGCAGCCCGACTACAAGGGAGGCAAGAGAAAAACTATAAAAAGCAGGAACAAAAGCCCCAAAGGCACAGCAGTCTGGGGGACTTACTAAAAGACAAGAGCCTTCCTCAGGTCAGTAGCTTGCTGGAGACTCCGCACCTGGTCCTGCCACAGCAGGTGTGTGAATTACTTCTCTCTCCATCCCCTTTCCCCTAAAGTAGGTGTGTATGTCAGGGGTCATGTTTACCTTTCCATGGGGATGCTCTGAGCAAATGCTTCTGGGTCACCAAATCCCCCAAGTTGTGGCCAACAGGGGAGAGGAGGGAATTATGGGCTCCTTTGGTGTTCTGGAAACGACTCAAGTTCAAGTGCAGCCAAAGAGCCTTGATTTTTAGTGCTACAGAGAGAGGGTCCCCTTGCCCCACCGACCTCTCCTACGTTCACCTCCCTCAAGGCCAGGGCCTCTTGAAATAGAGTTACTGAGAACAGCTTGCAGATCCTGGCATAGGGCAAAGAAGAGAAAGAGAGAGGGGAATGAATGAGGCCAGGCCCTCGAGTGCCACCGCCCCTGCTGCCACTCCTGCTTCTGGGGTTGAATCCATCATCAGAGTGTGTAGTCTGTAAATCAAAACCCTGAGCGGCTCACTCTGAGGCTGGAGCTCAGGCAGCAGGAGGCAGGACAGAGGCCAGTCCCCAAGGACATCCCTGGAGGGTGGGGCAGGGCTGGTGGGCATTGGGCAGGTACATGAGGGTGGCCCAGGTAGGATTTAGGTAGAGCGTGCTCTTCAGGAGCCTTCCCAGGTCTGGGGGCTCCCTGGGGCCTGCCCCACTGAAGACCCCCAGCATCATTCCAGGCCCAGCTGCTGGGCCTCCCCTTGAGCTGAGGATGGAGAGGGGAACTCAGTGGTGCCGAGGACCAGAAGGCACTCGGGCATAGCAGTCAGGAGCCCAGGCTTTGGCCCCAGACTGCCCGAATCTCAGCACTGCTGCTTAATCTGGCGAGCCTCAGTTTCTCTACCCCTTAAGTCAGGGAATATAATGTGAGCTACTCATAGGACTTCTCTGGGAATTAAATCCACTAGTATCCCTGAGGCACTAGGACATAATCCTGGCACATGGTAAACACTAAAACCCATGGTAAACACTAAAACCCAAGGGGGCCAGTTCCACCCCTGTAGCTGAGGTGCTTAGGGGCGAGACAGCCCCACCCAAGTATGTTGTGCACAGCAGGCATGTTCACCAGCTACTCTGTGCAGCAGGGATTGGGCAAGAAAAGCTGAAGTGGGGGGAAAGGCGCTGCAGGGAATTTTCCTATCATTCAAACAAGAGGGCACCCCGAACTGTTATAAACTGGACCATGTTAGTGCCAGAAGGGAGTTAAGTTTATTTCAGGGAGAACATGGTTTCCCTACCTACTGTGTGTTGCTGATAGAATATTTATTGTCTAGTCTTCTTTGATTTGATTTTTTTTTGTTTTTGTTTTTTAGAATTTTATTGCTGCAATGTGATCATACACTGGAGTGAGATTGCAAGTGATCCACTCATAGGGTCTCTCTCCCCTCTCTCTTCCCCTAATGGTGTGGAGCAGAGCTTGAATAATAAATATTAAACCAGGGACATGCCCTTTTTTTTTTCTGTTAAAATAATCTTTGTTCCAGCACTTTCACAAGAAAGACTGTTTTCCCCACCTCTGCTCTCATGTTACATTAGAACAGGTCTCAGGAGTCAGAGAAAATAAACACGGGCTCCTCGGGAGGGCAGGCCTGGGCTGCAGCCTGCTCGCTGGCGGGCGGGTGCAGGGTTTTGGGCCTTAGCTGATGGTTTCTACAGCGCATGCGCCATGTCAGCCAGGGAGGAGTTCCATGGGGCCCTTGTTCTCAGTGGGGTCAGGTGTCAGGTCCTGCACATGAGAGAGCAGATAGTTGGGGTTGGGCAGGAGCAGGTGGAGGGCGATGGGGAGTGGGAAGGGGGTGTCAACAGGGAGCA
>PVLC010046326.1:0-11576 GCA_004027655.1 Graphiurus murinus | reverse complement strand
TAGATAAGACAAAAATTGGAAATTAGTAAGGACATAGAACATTTTAAGAACAATTAGCCAACTTCATTAAATGGACACAGATAGATCCCTGCTTCCAATAGTTAGATAATAAACCATGTATTCAAATGTACAGTGGATATTTGCAAGGTGGACCAAGTACTATGGTATAAAGCCAAGTAAGTAAGCATCAAATGTTGATACAAGATAACATTTGTAATCATTGTACAATTAAATTAAAAGCCGATAGCCAAAAGTTTACAAACCCTTTTTATGTCTAGACATTACTTTAACAAAACCTTATACTTCTAAATGATTGCATACTGGGTTTATATAAGAGCACTTGATTCTACCTGTAATTTTTAATGGCTTATAAACAAACAATTTTCAGCATATATGACACAATGTAAAGAACGGGGTGGTGGTTCCATGTATGTTCGCTTTATTCTATGCTGCAGATTACTATTTTAAATTAAAAAAAAATAAGCTATTTAGAATCCTGTATTCATGGATGCAAAATTTATGTTGGAGGGTTAAATAGAGACATTTTCTTATATTGAAGAACCCAGAAAATTCACCACCCATAACACCCAACTGAAATAATTATAAAATCAGAAGAACTTCAGAATCCATTTCATTTCATAAAGCATTTTTAGATCTTCTTTTAGAAAAACTAGCATGTGAATGCAAAGTTTTGTGCTCTCAAGTTTTATGGTTTCCTGAGAAATCCACATAGCTTTTTTTTTTTTTTTCGGTACTGGGGATTGAATTCAGGGGCATTCTACCTCCGAGCTACACCCCCAGCCCTATTTTTTATTCTTTATTTTGAAACCGAATCTCACTAAGTTGCGGAGTGCCTCACTAGGTAGCTGAGGCTGGCCGCGAACCCGGATCCTCCGGTCTCAGCCTCCCGAATGCTCACATAGCTTTTAAAAGCTAGTAGCAATGTAGGAAAAACAGTATTTTCTCAAAATTGGTATACCGATAAGGTAAACCTGGTATACCAAAATTAGAAAAGCTTTTTGCTGCCATACTGGAAATTCAGTCAAATCTCTCTGAACTATAGGTGTATAATAGTGTGTGTGTGTGTATGTGTGTGTGTGTGTGTGTGTGTGTGTGTGTGACATCACAGTTATTATAGTTAGCAAAAATAAGTTTTACTGATTGAGAATCAGTGTTTTAGTTATGATTATCAACATGAATTATCATTACTGTGTATATTACTATAAATAATGAAATATTTTACATTTGAGTCTACTTATATACACTTTAGATATAAAATGTAGACCTTGTACTGAATTTATACCTGACAAAGCCATAGATTATAGTGCCCATTAAAAATGAATATTTTAAGCTACTCTATTTTATCATAATTTGTCTTTCTTGAAAGTAGGTTCTTATTACTCAAGGGTTTATACAAATGAATTTGATTACCTGTATTACAGTGTTAATATTAAACTTCTCTAGGTACATGTAAGAAAGGTGAATAAACATCCTTAGCATTAATGGCTAATGTTTATTAGAGAAAACAGTTGATTGAAAGCACAGTGATTTATGTATTATGAACCCCATTACATTTTTTAAGGCAGATTGGCCGTGTACTTCACACTGCAGCAAAGCAGAAAGACCTAAAATTAGTGCTTTTGTTTGTTAATTTTTGTTCTTCTATTAGTTTTGGAAATAATTTAATTTTGAAGTCTTTAAAAAAAAGAACAATATGAGAAAGAAAGGTACTTAGTTGCCCTTCACTTCTTTTACAGTTAGTATATTTATTAGGATTATTTGTGGTGTGGAGGTGCATGATCTCTTGTTTTCAGTTTTTAGGGCCATTTAAACGATCTCTTACTGTGCCAGGAACTGGATGGAGTTGTAACTACACTCATAAGCCAGAAGCTAAGCTGGTGATGGGCCTGTGGTTGTTAGTTGGTCCTGGCTTTAGTGGTAGGCCTGCCATTTCTTCCTGTAACTTCCCCTAGGTGCATTTAATTCTAATTCTACCTCACTCACTCAAAAATATGAAATGAAGCCCTGGACTATAGGAAAGATATATTCTTGTTTCTACCTGGACTTTAAGATAATTTGTTCAAAAGTCAAGCCCAAAGACGTCAAGATTTCAGAGAGTCTTCTCAGTGGAAAATGGGAAAAGGAATCTTTGAATGAGAAAAAGCAAATTTTGATCAAAATTGTTTTAAAATTACAACTTGTCTCTTTGTATCTACACAGGGCTATCAAGGTAGAGTGCACTGTGTGCTTACAAAGTTTATCTTCCAATAAAAAAGTGAAAATGGAACCTGTCACACTATTTTCGATTATTCAAGCCAGTAAAAGACAGGACATAGAATATGAGATGGAAAGTAGTATTACTGTCCACAGGCATTTAACATTGACTCTCGAGTCAGCTGTGTGAATGCTAGTCTACAATTCCCTACTTTTATCTGTATGACCTTTGGCTAATTACCTAACAAGTATTAGTCAGTTTTCTCCTTCCTAAAATGGTATAATAATATTTACTTAATAGTTTGTATAAGCATTAAGTGAAATAATCCTTCTAAAATGCTTAGCACAGTGCCTAACACATGATAACTGCTTCATAAGTGTTAGTGATGAGCATTCCTAATCAGAAAATCCGAAATCCCCCAAATCTGAAATATTTTGAGTATCAACATGAAACTGCAAATGAATATTCTTACCCCTGCCCTCATGTAAGATTTTGCAGTCCAAACAGAGACACATTAAAAATATCATATAAAATTACCTCCAAACTGTGGCGATATGAAGCATAAGTGAATTTCATGTCTTGATTTGGGCTTCATCCTCAAGATACCTCAGTATGAATATACAAATATTCCAAAATCTGAATAAATCTAGTATCCATAACACTTTTAGTCAGAACATTTTGGATAAGGGATATTAAACCTGTATTGTATGGCCATTTTAATAAATCTCTTACAAGATAATGCCATTAATATTTTATTAAATAGAAAAAAAGAATAGGAGAAAAATTAATTATATATTTGTCAAGTATAATCTGGAAAACCAAGCATTAAATAATTGCATATGCTTTTGTTAATTTGTTTTGTGAAGTATGAGTACTAATGAGTACTAATGTTAATGGAAAATAGATATTTTATTGAAATATTAGTGATGTCTGCACTCTATGAAAGAAGCTAGACAGAATCATTTTAAAGGGAAAAAAAATCAGTTCTTGCTGGGCATGGTGGTGCGTGCTTGAGAGATTGGAAGGAGGATTGCAGGTTTATGGCCAGCCTCAGCAACTTAGTGAGACCCTGTTTCAAAATAAAAGAATAAAATAGGACTGAGAGTATAGCTTGGAGGTAGAATGCCCTGAGTTCAATCCCCAGTACCACAATTGAAAACAAAACAAAAACTCAGGCCTTTTTTTTTTTTTTTTTACACAAAACAAGAAAAAATGGAAGTCAGATAATAGTATGTCAACATAAACCAGATCCATGGTACCACTATAATTCTGCTCAGATCACAATTTAATGAATGAGTTCCTGACAGCTCCTGTCCATGGCAAAAAGATCTTGATAAAACTTACTACGAGTGATTTTTTTCCTTAGGGATTTTATTTTTGCTTATCACATTATTTCCATGCTTTTACTGGTGCATCATAGTCTCACATCATAATGTATTCATAATGATAGTGACATGCATGCACACAGCACTTGGTGAGCTTTCCCCTGGCTCTGTCCACACCCTCCTCCTTCCCCATACAAGATATTGAGATTGACATTGGTATTCTCACACATATGCATCATATCAGTGGAAGTGTGATTTTACTGAGAAACCTTGCTTGAAAAATATTCCTGTAGTTTCAAATGAAGTAAAGTTTTATGGACATATACAACATAATATTGTGTGTATAAAATACACATTTATATATAATTACTTAATATATAAACATATATGTAATGCATATTTGTAAAGTTACTTTTTGAAGGCAAACTAGATCTATGCCTTAGAGAGGGGAAGACCTAGGATGGCTCTTTATAAAGAGAGCTGCCTTCCTCTGCTTGGTATTTTTTTTTTTTTTTTTTTTTTGCGGTACTGGGGATGGAACTCAGGGGATTCTACCTCCAAGCTATACCCCCAGCCCTATTTTTTATTCTTTATTTTGAAACCGAGTCTCACTAAGTTGCGGAGTGCCTCACTAGGTAGCTGAGGCTGGCCGCGAACCCGGATCCTCCGGTCTCAGCCTCCCGAATGCTGGGATTACAAGCATGCGCCACCACGCCCGGCCTCTGCTTGGTATTTTGCCTGGACAATTTTGAATAGCTGCTCTCTTGAGAGTTTTCCTTTCTTTTTTTTCAGACTCACTACTATCTAGAGGGTAATAGGTCTGATGGCTAGAAAATAGAGGCATAACGGGGATATTTTATATACATGGAATTGAAATTGGTTGAATTCAACAAATAGCAGTTCAATGTATAGGCAGATAAATCAACTCAAGTAAGATTCTTTCGTGATACCTGAGAAAATGGATCTGGAGTCAGTTGTAAATCCTATGTAATAAACATTCTTGTGCTGAAACATTGCCCTCTTGATGGGCAAGGCAAGGCAAGGCAGTCCTGTCTGCTCTGGGCTCAGCTCTAAGTGTATCTGACATCATCTGAGTCCATTTCCTCTGAGGCACACTGCCTCTGCCTGTGAGTAATGGTTTTTATGTCAGTAGGTGTATTAAAGAAGGAAAGCAGCACGTCTCACTTTTTGTCATCTGAAGGTTAAAATGAAATTGGAATTTCAAAGCTACTCTAAATGCTCTTTTGCTCCTGGAGAATAGATCATGTGTATATATGTGTAAATGTGCATTTTGATGGTGGTTTTTTTTTTTAATAAAGAAATGGAATTGGAAGATCATTTTGCCTAACCATATTATTACAAAGAAGGAAAATGAGGTCAAGAGGTTGAGTGATTTACCTGTGGTTACACAACTAATGGCACGTTGTCCGGCATCCAGAGCCTCTTAAAGCACTTTACTCGTCCACATGGTTTCCAAAAGAATAATCTGGGATCAGAAACTATTCCTTAAGGGTCACCTTTCAAAATTAGATTGTTCTTGTCACCTTCTCTGCTTTTATGATATATTTTTAAAGAAATGTCTATAGATATGAAGTCTTAGGAAACAATGATTTTGTCCTTATAATATCTTTTCTTATATAATATTCTTTAGTGGTATTTATAGCTTGTATTTACAACTTCTCTGAGAATTTTAAAACATAGTTTAATTAGTAATAAAAATGACTTTGAGAAGGGGAAGGATGTTTATGCAAAGTGTGATGTCAGCACAAATGAACCAATTGGTACGGTGTATAATTATTCAATAAGTTACTGAAAGCCTTGCTATTGTAAGAAAAATTATAGGTATTTAATTTTATTCGATTGAGAGGATATAAAATAAAGGCATCATTTTTTAAAAATGAATTTTGAATCCTATTAATATTATCCAAGTGTGTAAGTAGGAACTTTTGAAGTGTTTTGCTCAATGCAAAGAAGGAATTAGTTCTATTTTTGTTCCTCTCAAACTTCTGTAAGCGAGTTAAAAATAAAGATGCCAATTTATAAAAATGTTGGATGAAAAAATATATAGAGAAACATTTTAATTTTATCATGCTGAACAAGAGGATAGTGTAGATCAATTTTATTATCTCAGAGCTAAAGTCCCTGTGTAATAATGGATACTATGAACAAAGCTAAAAACCAGGTTGGTCCAAGAGAAAACAATGTATACAACAGACAAATGTAAATAATTTTTTATATCTCAACTAGAAAAATATAGTTATGCCAGTGGAGAAATGGGTGAATGATAAAATAAATTTGAAGAAAAGGAAGCCGGGCGTGGTGGCGCACGCTTGTAATCCCATCATTCGGGAGGAGGCTGAGACCCGAGGATCCGGGTTCGCGGCCAGCCTCAGCTACCTAGTGAGGCACTCTGCAACTTAGTGAGACTCGGTTTCAAAATAAAGAATAAAAAAATAGGGCTGGGGATATAGCTTGGAGGTAGAACGCTCCTGAGTTCAATCCCCAGTTACTGCAAAAAAAAAAAAAAAAAAAAAAAAAAAAAAAAAAAAAAAAAAAAAAAAAAAAAAAAAAAAAAGAAAGAAAGAAAAAGAAAAGGAAATGTAAGTAAAACTAATGCACAAGTGTTAGGGATATGCATAAATTAAGAATGAGGCTACTATTAAAATATCCAGCAATAAAAATTAAAGTGTTTTATTGACATCATGCATTAGAAAAGATTTGGTGGTGGGATGAGAATTCTCTATATAGTGTGTGAAAGTGTGAATTGATACAACCACTTTGAAAAACTATTTGGCCCCATTTAGTAAAGCTGGAAATACACTTATGCATTGATTCAGAAACTTCTGCAGATAAACCCAAGGTGACATGTACAAATATGTTTATTGTAGCATAATTTGTTATGAGGAAAAATGAAAGCAAATAAACAATAATATGGAGCTGGGTATGGTGGCACATGCTTGTAATTCTAGTACTTGGGAGGCTGAGACAGGAGGATGGCAAGTTTGCAGCCAGCTTCAGCAACTTAGTGAGGCCCTCCTCTGCTTAGTGAAACCCTATTTCAAAATAAAAGAATAAAATAGGGATACGGGTGTAGCTCAGAGGTAGAATGCCCCTAGGTTTCATCCTCAGTACCACACATTCCCACACACAAAATAAAGAAAATAAAAAATAAATAATAATGTGGTATCTTAATAGGATGGGTATAACTAGAAAGTCAGCGTAATTACCTAGATGTACATACATGTGTTAGCATGGATAGATGTCCCCAAGAATAATCTTGAGTGATAAAATAATATACTTACAGGACATAACATGTGCATAAATAAAAATAATCTTACATATGTTGGTTGGGGAAAGCTGTAATAAGTGATGATTAAAATAATTGAATTCTTAAGGCATGGGCTGGAAGGATACACAGTACATTTAGGAAGGGAGGGACATAAATTGGGAAAATAAAAGGGTAAAAAATTGAAAACCCCTATTCAGAATGAGAAAGAAAGAAAGAAAGAAAGAAAGAAAAAAAACAACATTTGAATGACTCTTTGGATATGAGTGAGAAGAATGGGGTTTAGATCTTGTCTGTTGCTAACCTAACTGTGATTTTCAATTGCTGTGGCCTTAGTTTGTAAAACGAGGCAGTCTTATTAGGTCATATTAAATGTTTCACCCAAACTGGAAAATTCTGTATGCTTTGTAGCTGTGTGACATTGGTCTTAGTTTGTAGATAAGCTTCATCTCAGTCTCCTCATCTGTAAAATAGGAGCCAGGAGCAGCACCTATTTAGTAGAGCTGCATGAGGTGTACATGAGTCAGACCCTGTAGGGTACTCAGCTCTGTGCCTGGTATTATCACTCAACAACTTATCTACCAAAACCATGGCTATACAATTTAAATTCATGTGGCATAAGTTATGGGATACACTAAACATAAAGAGTAATTTTCTCTCTAACTACTTCCCTTTAGATGACATGTTCCTCCAGGATATTCCAATAAACTTCATATACTTATTACTCCCAGCTGTGTGGAATGTGATTTTTTTGTCTCTATGTATTGATTAGAAGGTAGACTTTGTCTATGTGCACCACCTGTTTATCAAGTCTGCTCATTGTTACACACACACACACACACACACACACACACACACACACCCCACACATACACACACACCACACACTTTTGAGGAAATGCAGAGTACCTCCAGGGTAGACCTGACTTACTTCTTAGATATAAGTCAGTAAAATACAGATTTCTTAAATGAGAAGATTTGACAATGTGCATAATTTAATTGTACAAAGACAGACTCCTCTCTGAATATCTTCTTGGCAAACGAAGTCCCATTAAGCCATGTTTCAATACACACTGTGGGCTGGAGGGTGTGGAGGGAGGGAGGGACAATTTGTAGCACACTGTATCTACTTTATGGCTACTGATTTTAAACAAATTTCAGATTAGCCTTATTGTCTAATCATATGTTTGGGAGGATGGGCTATTTATGAGATGTTAGCTTCCCAGATGCTCAAACAATGTGCTCTAAGTGCTGCATTCAGAAGCCAGCCCCCCAAATGCAGCAGATTAGCCGTTTCTAATCTTTGAATTCAGAACAAATGTTGGAAAAAGGCACACTTGCAGAGCTGTGTCGTCTCTATTACCTCATTAAAATGTATTTATAAATGAAGTAGACAGAGGAGCAAATGTCTGCACAAAACATTGCTACTTCATTAATAGTTTTTTTTTTTTTTATTACAAAAGCACTTTCTATGAAATCTGTCAGCCTAGGGGAAATAAGAGAATCAGTTGTCTTTCATTTTCGTGTTTTGTTTATTTTTCCTGATATGCAAACGCAAGTTTAAAAGAAATATTTTAGCAGTAAATATGAACTTAGTGAAAAAAAAAAACAACTCACAAAAACTGTAGCACGTGACTAGGAACAACATCTGGTCCAAAATATGCATAATGCTAGGATTTAAGTGATGGAATTGAACTTGAACAGGTTTTTTTTTTTTTTTTTTTGGCTTTTTTTTTTTTTGTAGATATGAGGTTTCTGTGTTAGTGAAGAGACATGTTCTACTGGGCTTCCTAAACATTATTGCTTTAAGGAAGGTCTTTTATATCAGGAGTAGCTAGAAAGAAACAAACATACTTACGATTTAAAAATCATATCACAGGGGCTGTGGGGTGTAGCTCAGTGATAGAGCCCTTGCCTAGCATGCATGAAGCCCTGGGTTCAATTCTCAGCACTGAAACAAACAAAAATCCCCAAAGCACATCATAAAAAAAAAGTACACATACCTGTAAACCCAGTATTTGTGAGACTGAGACAGGAGGATCACAGGTTCAAGATCAGCTTCAGCAACAAATGAAACTCTTCCGACTTAGCAAGATTGAAAACAAACAAACAAACAAAAAGGGCTGGGGATATAACTCAGAGATAAAATGCCTATGGGTTCAATCCCCAGTACCACCACCACCACCAAAAATAAAACAAAAAAACAAACAAAAAACAACAACAACAACAACAACAACAACAACAAAACAAATGAAATGTGCCCAGTGACAGTCTTCCTCACTAAGTTGCATAAGGCAGTTTATTTTTAGATCCTGTTTAAAGGTCTGGTGCTGGAAACCCCAAAAGATATCTTAATAGATTTATTTAAAGATGGAACTTACCCCAGTATTTGTTGCTATAAAATAAATTACTCCAAATCTTAGTAATATGAAACACTTTTTTTTTTTTATTATGCTCATAGAATTTCTAGGTCAGAAATTTAGATAGGTTACAAGGTGCCCTTTTGTCTCTATCCCAAGATGTTTGGGTTCGCTGTAGAAAGACTTAAATGGCTGGGGCTGGAATCCTTTGAAGGCTTATTTGAAGGCTTATTCACTCCTATGTCTGGCTTGTAGGCAGGGATGATGAGGTCTGGACTCTGCAGAGGCCATGGACTAGGCTGCTTTAGGCTGTGTGACTGAGCTTCTCAGGAGGGAGCATTCCAGGAGACCCCAGGAACGTTTCATTGTCTCTTAAGAAGGACCCTAGGAAGTTACAAGTCATTATTTCCATTGCATTTTGCTGGTTGAAGCAATTACAGGCTTGTGTAGATTGCAGGAAGGGGATGCAGACTTCACCTCTCAATAAAAGAGTCTCAAAAAAATTGTAGCCACTTTAAAACTTCCATAGATAATTTCAAGGTGTTTGCATCTAATTCACTACATTTTTGGCTGGTCCTATCTCTATAAAACTTTTTTTTAATATAGTGTGCTTTTATTGGTGCATTATTGCCTCATATCATAATATAAATCATGTTGCCAGTGGCATACATGCACACAACACTTTGGTGGACATCCTCCTCCTCGTTTCCCCCCTTCCCAATACAGAGTACTATGATTGACTTTGGTATATTCACATATGTACACATAGTTGATGGTAGTATTTCTATTGATAACATTTATTGTTATTTGACTTCTTGATGATTACCATTCTGATTGGGGTTAGATGGAATCTCAGTGTAGTTTTGATTTACATCTCCCTAGTTTTGATTTACATCTGGTAATGATGTTGAACATTTTTTCATTTATCTATTGTCCATTTGTATCTCTTCTTTTGTGAAGTATCTATTCAATTCAGTTGCCTATTTCTTAATTAGGCATTTGTTTTTTAGTGTAATGTCTTCTCAGTTATTTGTATATTCTAGATATCATTCCTCTATCAGATGGATAACTGGCAAAGATCTCCCATTCCATATTCTTTCTCTTTAGACTCTTGTTGGTTTGATATACAGACGCTTTTTAGTTTGATACCATCTACTTCTTAATTCTTGTTTTAATTTCCTGAGCTTTGGGGTTGTTGTTGAGGAAGTTTCTACCTGTGCCTATATGTTGGAGTGGTGGATCTATGTCCTCCTCTAGTAGCCTTACAGTATCAGGTCTAACTTCTAGGTCTTTGATTCATCTCCAGTTGACTCCTGTGGAGGGTAAGAGGTAAGAACTTAGTTCTATTTTTCTTCAACTGGATAACCAGTTTTCCCAGCATCATTGGTTGAAAAGGCTGTCTTTTCTCCAACATATGTATTTGGCACCTTTGTTGAAAGTCAATTGGCTATAAGTGTGTGGATTTGTTTCTGTATCTTCTATTCTGTTCCATTGGTCTGTGTGTCTATTTTTGTGCCAATATCATGCTGTTTTTATTAATATAGCTCTATAGTATAATTTGAAGTCAGGAATTGTGATTCTGCATGGTTCTTATTGCTGAGAATTGCTTTGGCTATTCTGGTTCTTTTTTTCTCCATATGAAATTTATTACTGATTTTTCTAGGTCTATGAAGAATAACATTGGTATTATGATAGGGATTGTGTTGACTGGTAGGGATTGTGTTGAATTTGTAGATCACTTTTGGTAGAATGGCCATTTTGATAATATTTATTCTGCCTATCCAAGAGCAAGAGAGATCTTTCTATCTTCTAAGATGTTTTTCAATTTCTTTAGTGTTTTATAATTTTAATTGTTGAGGTCTTTTACATCCTTGGTTAGGTTTATTCCTAGATATTTTATTGGTTTTGAGGTTATTGTTAATGAAATTATTTTCTGGATTTCTTTTTCAGTGGATTCATGGTTGGCATATAGAAAAGCTACTGATTTTTTAGGTTGATTTTGTAACCCTCTACTTTGCTGAATTTGTTAATCATCTCTGGTAATCTTTGGGTCAAAATTTTGGGGTCTTCTAGATATAAGATCATACCATATGCAAATAAAGATAATTTTAATTTGTCTTTTCCTATTTGAATTCCTTTAATAGACTCCTCTTGTCTTATTGCTCTGGCAATATTTTTGAGGAATATATTGAAAAGGAATGGTGATAGTGGGCTTCCTCTGTAAAACTTATATAATGAAGCTACGTAAGTGCATGTGTGAGAGTTTTAAACATTTGAAATTAGTATTATACTATATGTTGAATTTCTTTATGATTGTGCAAATTCAGGGATAGAGGACCTGATTTTTTTCCTCCCTAAAGATACAAGGACCAACAAGGTCTTGCATTAAT
>PVLC010046325.1:0-11233 GCA_004027655.1 Graphiurus murinus | reverse complement strand
GGGAGGGAGAAGAGGAGGAGGAGAGGAGGGGAGGGAGAAGAGGAGGAGGAGAGGAGGGGAGGGAGAGGAAAGAGAGTAGAAAGAGTAGAGAGAGATGAGAGGAGGAGGAGGAGGAGGAGGAGGAGGAGGAGGAGGAAGAAGAAGAAGAGGAGGAGGAGGAAGAAAGGGGAGGAATGGGGAAGGGAGGGAGAGAGGAGAGAGGAAAAAGTATTGAGAGAAGAGAGAGAGTTTGGTGAGGGACAAGATATACCATCTTCAAGAAGAAGAAGAAGAGAAGGAGGAAAGGGGAGGAATGGGGAAGGGAGGGAGAAGAAAAAGGGGAGAGAGGAGAGAGAGGAAAAATAATTGAGAGAGGAGAGAGAGTTGGTGAGGGACAAGATGTACCATCTTCAAGAACATGTCCTGCAGTAAACTACTTCTTCCAACCAGGGCCCACCTCTTGGAATTTCCCCTTCTCCCAATATTTTCACCAGTTAGGGACCATGCCTGCAACTTATGAATATTTGGGGCACTCTCCAGAAGAAACTATAATAGACATCCAGCTAGACATAATGGTAATAATGACTTCACATGTTCAGGACAATTTTAAAATATAAAGCACATGATTTGGAAACCTAGCAATTCAGGACAATGTTAAGAGAAAACAGTTTTAAGTGTATGATCAAAAAGAGCCAGAAGTGTAGGTGTTTGAAAATAATAAAGTTGAGCAAAACAAAATGTAATTACAAAGAATTCTGGCTAATGAAACTTTAGATTTTAATCAATAATGTCACTTGAGCTATTTAAAGTAATATGACATGATTTAAATAGATTGTTTGGGGGAAATATCTTTATATTACTAGAAAAAAGATATATTAGCTCTTACATAATTCTAGATGGGGAGTACTTAGTGAGCAACATACAGAGAAATGTGTCTGTGGACAAAAATATACAATGAATAAAATCAAGAGTTTCTTATGTGTATATGGACTCCCCATAGATGGCTAAGATAAAAAGTCATTTTGAGAAGTTCTCTTTATAAGCATACCTTGATATTTCTACAGTATCATTCCATTTTTAAGTGTCTTTTGAAATACACTATATATTAAAATCTAAAAGGTTATATATTTTAATATGTTTATATCGTAAGAAGTTGCATCTGAGTCACAATCGTGTGCATATACAATCGCTTTGATCATCTTGCAAGAATGAGGGTTTGCTCGCAATTCTCCTTAAATAAATAGCAAGATGGTAATTGAATGTCACAAATCTCCTGAATTGTGCTTTTTATTTACCCATTACAATATTGGCATTTGCTCGTGTTTCAGCTATGACTTAAATGGCATTTTCAACTCAGCTTCCTAGCACAAATCTTGGCCTTGCAAAATGTCTTATCCAATTAACCGGTTGGCAGGATTAGCTTTTTGCACTAATGGCTTTTTGGTTATGGCTTTGTCAACATCTTGTCTTTTAAAAAATGCACCATGCTAAACTGTATGAAAAGTTAACCATTCTACTATAATACTTGCTACCAGCCTTCTTCTCAAACAAATTCTAGGATACCTATACAAGAATCATGCAGTTTCTGAAATGTCAGATTATTTGCATTATTAAGATTTCAAAGACATGAATGAATCTACTTAAACCCGATGCACTGCGAGTCATTTTAGTTGAGATGTTTACATAATATAGATAGTATTCCCGCAAGCAGAGGGCAGGATAAAAGTGCTTATTGCGCTGAGCTCTGGGAAAGTGCACAAGGATTTATCTAAAGGTCAATGAGCTTTATAAAAAAATGTTGTTCATAACTAAAAGTAGTTGTAATCATGCAGCTAAAATTTTATGCCTAAAATTCAGATTTATAAGGAAAAAAATGTTTTTCTCTGACCTCCTATTTCGATCTTGATTTCCTCATCTAATGGAAACCCGAGGGCTGTTGAGTGCACCTGCGTGTACTCGTGGTTTCCTCAAGAAGGGCCGACCTCCGGCCGCCATACACACAGTTCCTTGGAGCCTTTCTCTCAGCCCCAGTGGCCCTTAGGACTCTCCTTCCCTGTCAGTCACTGAGGAATACTTCTGCAGATTACAATTCCCTTGATGTGTGGATGTGTGATTTCTGTCTCTGCATAGGATAAGAAATTATCCATACTTTTCTGTTTTTCTACTTATGAACTAAATTTGTGTCTGTACTTAAAGTGTGTTTCTTTAGCCAGCAAGTATATATATATATATATATACATACTTATACTTTAGGCAATTGACAAACTTAGGAATGCTTAGACCAACCAACCACATCTATTCAACACAACTAAAGACATAGGCTTAAATCTATCATCATGCTATTTATTTAATATCAGCCCTCATTTGTTTTTATTCCATTCTTTTTTGTTTTGTTTTGTTAATATTTTGAGTACTTTTAAATTATCCGGTATCATCTTATCTGCTGGTTTATTACCTGTAGCTCTTGGTCTTATTGTTTTATTGGTTGCTTTAGAATTGAGATTCATGTTTGTTTAATTCATCACAGTATCTTAAAGTGATGTGGCACAATTTCATGCAAAGGACAAGAAGCTTAAAATAGAGCCAGTTCCAATTCTCCCCAGCAGAAACTTTTTATTTTTGCATATGTTTTAAGTCTTACTTTATATTGCTCTTTCATTTGTTTAGTTAATTATTTTCCAGATATATTTCAGATACCTAAATTTCTTACTTGATAGTGCCATTATATTTATATAGCTAATTATCTTTCAGACATTTAAATACTATTGAGGACGTATCATCTTTCTACGTGTACTCACCGGTGCAGCTGTTCTTTCCTTTGGAAGTCTCTGGATTCCAGCTGGTGTCATCTTCCATTCCCTGGAGGACTTGCTTTAACTTTTCTTATTGCATAGATCTGTTGATGATGGATTCTCTGAGAATTTGTCTGAAAAGTCTTTATTTTGCCTTCCCACTGAGGAAGATTTTCCATCAACTGTACAATTCTAAAGTATTGAATTTAATGAGTCTGGAATTTAAAGATTGCTGTCTTCTCGTTTACTTTCCAACAACAACAGCAACCACAATCACCACCACCACCACAAAAACAAAACTGCTCTCCTGTTGACCTTATTTAATTCTTTCTTCTACTGCGTCTTAAGATTTCCACTTCTTTGATTTCTGGTATTTCGGAGATCATTAACTTTGGTCTAGAATTCCTAACACTTATAGAGCATTTATGTTTCTTGACTTCTTAGATTTGTGAGTTTGTATTGTTCTTCAAATTTGAAAAAAATTAATCAGGCCATTGTTTCTTCAAATATATTTTCTGTCTCCCTTCCTCCCTTTGGGAACTCTCATTACATGTATATTAGGCTTCCTACTGTTGGTCCCTCAAATCATTGATGCTATGTTTATATATTCTTCCTTCTATGCTATGCATTTTATATAGCACATATAATTAAGTCCTTAAATTCACTATCTTCTGCAATATCTCATCTGTATTAATTCACTCAGTATATTTTTATCTTAAACATTGTATTTTATGTCTCTGAATATACATATTTTAAATATCTTCCATATCTGTACTCTATTTTTCAAACCTGTAAGCTACAAATATAGTAGTAGTCTTAATATCCTCATCTGGTACTTTTAGGAGGTGTTAGTTCTGGGTCAGTTTTGCTAGACTGAATATTTTCCTTATTGTGAGTAACTTTTTTTTTGCTTCATTATGTATAAGATAATTTTCAGTTGAAATTAGACTGACTATTACTATGTTAAGGTCTAGATTAAATTTAAATTTAAAGAATTTTAAAATTCTTGAGACTCATTCTGGAATTCAGTTTATTCACAGAAATTCTTTGATCCTTTGAGGTTTTCCTTGAGTGTTTGCCAGTGGAGCTACTGTCCTGTTTTTTCTAGGGTGAATTCTTTCTCACTTCTGAGGCAGGATGTCTCTGTGTCCTTCATGGATGCTCTGTAGACCAGTTCTCCGGCCTCACTCTGGATCAGGTACTGTTGTCAACCCTGTGCAAGTTCCTGGTACTATTTCCTTTATTTATCTTGAATTACCTTCTCCATGGCTCAGGGAGGTTTTCTACCTGCAGGGGAAGATCTGTACTGTGCTAAATGCTTGATGGGAAGTCTGTTTGAGAACATGAATATGGACACAGATATCCCCCCGCCCCCGTGGTATTGGGGATTGCTCCTGGCTACATCCCCAGTCCTATTACATGTTTTATTTGGAAACAGAGTCTCACTAAGTTGCTGAGAGCCTCCATAAGTTGCTGAGGTTAGCTTTGAACAGTTACCTTTATTACAAGGTATAATTTCACTGAAACTCATGAATTTTTAAACCTCCACTTATGCCACTTATGCATAATAATCAGTATAAACTTCATAAGATCAAATAGATCCCCGTGTTCAGGTCTCAGAGAAAGAGAGAGAAATGGACATTAGTAATGAGTTACTGGGGAAAAAGATCGTAGCACAGAGAATGGTGCTTAATTCCACCTGAATAAACCAAGGTGAGATCTCTGAAGAATGGTGTCATGACCAAATTGATCCGCTTTGAAGGAAGAAGAAATTTATTAACGTTGATGCCAGCCCTGATATACTTCCCAATTTCTAAATGGAAAGGCAGAGACGAAGGATTTAAAAGTCAGGATCTAGAGGACTTTGTTTCCCTCCTATTATTATTGGGGTCTGGTTAATCCCTTGCAACAATAGGAATGAGTTTAAAGGAGCTTCTGGTTGTCTCCACTCTTTCTGTAGAAGCTGTTTTCCTACTTCTATTGTCTATTGGCAAAGTGGCTAATAACATTTATCTTTTGATCTTTTATGCACTTTACCTTTGGGTTTATTTACATCAGTTCTATAAGGCCTATGTGATACTGGAGCAATCTAGTGATTATTTGTTCTGTAAATTAAAACCACCTCAAAGCAGCTTAGGACTACGCAGGACTCTACTTTCTTCTCCAAGACGCACACAGGCAACAGGCAAGCACAATGGGAAAATACAAGTGTGCATTCTGGTCTCAGGATATTTTCTCTCTGCTGTTTTCTTTCTCCTTGTATGTTTGGATATGATTTGCATCACACATCTCAAAACTCTGAGATGAGTACCAGATCATTAAGAGAGAAATAAGCAGTATATGCTCTTGGTATGAAAAGTGTAAGAAACTCACTTTTTTCACTTAACTTTTAAAACAAATTGAGAGGAGATCATGTTTAAGTAGAAAAACCACAAACTGTTAATATGCTCCTCTTTTTTAACTTTTATTATTCTGTGAAAAGGATAGAAGTCACCCAGATGTGTGCCCTGTACTATCATCAAATTAGTATTCAGCTTAATGTTTGGGTCCTTAGCCATTATAATTAATCATCTTCTGAGTGCAGAAAGATACTTAAACTATGTCTCTGCTCATTATTTAATTTTTTTAGTTCTGTAGTCAAGGGTCTCAGAAAAAAGATTAATTGAGTCAAAAACTTTAGGGCTATTTATTCTCTTGCTGTTGAACAGAGGATTATGTAAAGTCTGGTGGCTTTAATGTTGGGAATATTCCTTTCATAATAACGCCAGTGACTTCCTAGGTGGATTTATCTGGCAACAATAATGCATGCCAAATTTTATCTAATGAATGTTTTGAATATATTTACTAATTCCTTTTTCTGTACTGCAGTAGTCACCAAGGAGTTTACAGACTTGAGACAATATATACTATATTTTATGAAAAATGGAAGCTTATTTTAGCTCAAAAAACGAACCCCATAAACAATTTGCTTCATTGTATTTGCTGAATTCGAACTCTCTCAAATAATATATGACATGTTTGAATATATGATCTCTAAGATTTCTTATAATTTTGAAACACTATAATTGAATATTAATACATTTATATCTAGAATAGGGCTCAAGAATTAAAAATCCAGAATGACATAATCTAGAATCTGCTTGATTACATATATATATATATATATTCAAATTTTACATATATACAATTATTGGTGTAGTAAAGAGAGACACAAATAACTTATTTAACATTCCAGCTCTGTTCCTTTATGATTTCCCACTATCAACTTAAATTATTTTTCAAAATCTACTTCTTCACCAAGAATATTAATTCTCTATCCAGTCACTCAATTAAACATATCAGTCTTCAAATTCCCACCATGGGAAAATCATCCATCACTCTGTTATTTTTTCTTCATGGCTTTATTTTCTTTAATGGACACCATTTATCAAATAATAAAACATACTTGTGTGTGGAAATGTTTATATTGTGTAACCATGTCTATACTCCCAACCAGATACCCCTTTTTGAAATTTGAAAAGAAAATTCAGGATAAAGTTTACTCTTTCTTCTCTAAATCAAATAACAATGCATAAATTAAAATATTTTATATGAAAGCTTAATGTCAGACATATAAAAATACAATCATAGAAGACTAGAACCCATTGTTAGCAACAAGTTCACTGCATTCTAACACTGGAGTTTTGTATATTGCTTTTTTCCTCAAACTAATGTGTGTTGTAATTATTGTTATAAAAACAGAATTTTAATGACACAATAGATTGAGATTGTACTACATGGATCAACTATGCATGAGAATTAATATAGATTTTCATGGTTAGAAAACAATTAAAATACATAAAGGCATCCTGTGCTAAGAAAAATACTTGACACACCATGCAATTATTTAGCAGTTATAATTTCGATCTCTGATATATCACTATGTTTCCAGGATTTTAAATAATTTTTATCAGTTGAAAATTTCTGATTTTCAGCACTTCAACAAAACTCTTTGCATTTACCTATGAGATCAACACATGCTGAAGTTAACCTTGCTACATTACTGTGAATCAGAATTATAGACTACTGAGTCCTGACTTCCATAACTTGAGTTTTTAATTATTTTTATTGTGTGAGGAAGCTGTTAAGTAATGTTGAATTAATTTTGATTTTTTAGACAATCAGAACTCAAAAAGTTACACCAGATAATATTACTATAACATAACATAAGCAAGAAGATACACTACTAAATGCTCTTATATAGTATTATATTTTTTCAATGCATTAGAGATACTAGACTAGAATAAATCTGTGATTTGAAAATAAATACATCCACATATGTTTATTTGTGCTTGGATATTTGCTTCCAAGGACCCCAACATCTAAACCTGTTTGTATTTGGTATGGTCTGCTTGCTTGGAATTCAAATTCCTAGGAAGAATGTCCAACTGAAATTTCTTAAGCATAAGAAAAATATGTTTTCAATCAAAGGAGACTTTAAGGACCTCTTTCTTGTTTTCCAGTATTTTTTTTCTTGTGACTACAGAAAATAAAGATGAAAATTAACATATTATCTATGATCATTTGAACTTTAATATCCAATTTGTGTAAATTTCAGTAACAAATAAACATGCTTTTAGGGTACAGGTGTGTTTCATAGCCTGAAGTCTAGTATATGTGCCAGAATACGACTAGAGTAAAAGGATTACTACATTACTGGAAATCTACCCAGTCTCTCGCTTTGCCTCTTTCCTGGACTTGCTTTTCTCCCTATGTACCTATTTCTCTGCTGCATTGTCCTCTTTCCCTGGCAATCTAATTTTTCTCCTTTTTCCTTTATAGGACAGACTTGGGAATGCAGAGGGACCATACTTACATGTTCTCAGTTCCATCTTCTCAGATAGACAGTGTTATCAAATCTAGGGCACACATTCAGGTTAGCTCAACCTGCATCAGATGACACATCTGTACTAATCAACCACTAGAGAATACTCAAGGTCATTACATAATGTATTCCTTCTTGCAATGTAACCTTACAAGTCAAAAACTGACAGCAAGCAGTCACCAGATATGGTGTATGAGAAGATGTGGTCTGCATAAACAAATCAATGTAGAAGTTATTCTCTAAGATATCATCCATTATTTTAAAAAGTCCTTTAAATTATTTTATAATTCAAGAGCAAAAGTAAAAATCTAAAGTCACAATCATACCCAGTATGTACTCCACATTTATTAGGTGAGGAAATAGTCTGTTTTTCGAGGTAACTGGGAGAGGAATTTTATGAATGTCTTCTCAGATTCCTTAAAAATGATAGTAAAGCTGTTCTCACTTAACTTCCTAATGCAATGGAAAATGTTATTGTATTTCTGGGACTGCAGACTTTTTTTCACACTTCCATCCCAGATCCATTTATGAATGCTATATGTCTATTTTAATGTGGAATAAGATATATTTTCCATTAATTTTTCCCAGATGTTTTAAATAATGCTTATTAAAAAAAGTTGTTCTTTCTTTTATCTTGAACAAGAGAGATGCTTCTATTTCCTAAATGACTTCCCTGAAACATTGACCTTCTCATGTTCAAGGTCAATTTTAGTCTTAATGTGACCCATTGAAAACTATGCCTCAGTTATATAGTTTCTCCTTTCTGTCATCTGCTTTTATACTTGGCTTCCAAATTACACTTTTCACTTGACAGTTCACTCTATCTTGACCACTTTTAAATCTGTTCTCATTGGACAAAGGAGTCAGTCTCTGGTTTCTTCATGTCTCCATCTGCCCTCCTTTGGTAAATGCATCCCAACTTTTGTTTTTGATTCATTAGGATTCTGGAAATTCCAAAGTATGCATTCTCATCCTGGTACTTTCTCATGAATGGTCTGATAAATCCAGGATTTCTACTAGTATCTGATGATAATAGGTATTTTCTCTTTTCCTAATGAATAAAAACATATTACCCTTTATATTTGGAGGAATACTAAAAATTATCTTTCGCGTCATGCTTATTCTACCCAACCTCTAGGATAATTTTTCCATATCAACAACAACAAAAGTCTGAAAGTGCATTGTAAATTGCTATGAAATATTTTGTTTTAATAGTCTTTATTTTAGTTAAGAAAAATGTTACTGTTAGACATCATATATTCTGTTGACAGGTTTTTATATCATAATCAAAGTTTCAAAGTATGTACTTGTGAGTACAACATTGCTGAGACCTATGAGTCATACATTCTTAAAAATTAAACTGAGGGATCTTAGAAGAGTTTTATTTTTGTTAGGGTGTACAGTGTTAGAAACATGTCAAGCAATCAGTGAATTTCCCTATTTAACTGAGAAGTAGTGCAATATTTGAGATTGCTTAATGCCTCATAAACATCCACATAAAAATATTCATTTTTAATAGTTAAAAACCGAAATCATCTTAGAATGAACCTCACTAATTATTGAGCTAGAGGCATTGTGTAAGTATATTGGTAAGCCATGTTATTTATATATTTATCTAGTTATTTATGTATTTATTTATTTGGTGTACTGGTAATTAACTCAGGGCCTCATGTATACTAAGCATATGTTCTACCACTCATCTATATCTTCAGCTTTCATGTTTAATTTTTTTAGAGTACCATGTTTCCAAGTAATACAAAGATCATTGATCATTGATTTTGCTGTTTTATAAACTATTATATAGCTCATCACAATTTCTCGGATACTGACAGTAGACATGAGATTCCTGAGTCAAAGACAAATAACTTTATTACTCAAAGCAATGGAAGAAGCCACCTAGAGACCTAAAGAACCACATAATATTTGCATGACCAGTTGACTTGGTTACAGGAAAGAGCAATACAGAACCCAAACATTTAATACAGGGCAGTAAAACTGTCTCATCTTGGTATAGAAGGATTCAGTCATTGTTATACTGAAGAATAAACAAAGGATCTCCTTGCTGTAGGAGGGAGATGCTATCTTTAACTTCCAAAGCTGTTTACCCAACACATTTTAAAAGTTTTCTAGAACAAGTGTAGCCAGGCCTACCACCTGTCATGAAATGCAGGATACCAAGAGATCCATGGAGAATTGTCTTTTAACACTAGTCATATATTTTACCTATTCAGGAGAATCAAATATAATGTTTTATTTTCAAAACTTATCTTAGAACACCTTTTGAAACATGTATATAAACTTTAATTGCTTATCTAAGTCAAATCATTTCTCAAAACTCTGTTAGAGTCAGTTTAATATTTACTTTTTTTGTTCTATACTGAGTATTTTACATTTTCCTCATTAAATGTGTGCCCTTTTTACTTTTTGAGTTATCTTCTTGATCATATATATATATATATATATATATATATATATATATATATATGTATGCCTGTTTTTATTTGGTCACCCATAAGTCATTAATTTACCTTGTATCTCTGATGAGGGATACACTTTTAACATCATTATTTTGCAAGAGTTATTTGGTTGGTCAAGTGACATTTATTTAATGATTTGTCATTTCAGTATGATTTGGAATAATACTTTACCATAAACTACAATGTTACTGAGTCATGAATTTCTCTATTTATGCATTTTAACCACACTGCTGTGGATTTATAAACTAGTTTACTTCTCTTCAATTTTTCAATAAATATTTGTTAACAGAGACACTGTACAAATGGAACAAGTGGTCAATGAGATAATTCAGCGTTTAGAATGCTTACAGTGCAATTTGGAAGGAAATGCATTTATGAAATACAGAATCTGTAGGTGCTAATAAGAGAGACATCTAAGCAGCCCAGGAATGGATTGGATGGCAATGTTTAAAGTAGAGGGTAAGGCATGCTTGTAATCCCAGCATTTGGGAGGCTGTGACCGGAGGATCCGGGTTCGAGGCCAGCCTCAGCTACCTAGTGAGGCACTCCACAACTTAGTGAGACCGGTTTCGAAATAAAGAGTAAAAAATAGGGCTGGGGGTGTAGCTCGAAGGTAGAATGCCCCTGAGTTCAATCCCCAGTACCGCAAAATAAATAAATAAATAAATAAATAAATAAATAAATAAATAAATAAATAAAGTAGAGGGTAAGTAAAGAGAGCAATACTGCAGGAAGCATGAGGCACACATTTTTATTACGGCTTTCTAATGTGGGGTGTAGGTTGGGAAGTAGGAAAACATGAGATTCGACAGATAACCAAGGTTAAAATAGATAGACAACAAGACAATTTATTCTGGAGGAAATGGAAAGCCAGCAAAGCCAGGTTTTTAAAAAGCATTTATTTGGCAATTTGCATTTTCAAGTTTACTCTCCATGCAGTATGGTGAGTTGTTAAAAAGAAGAATGAGAGGATTTATCAGAGGATTTGGAGGATCGAGAGGCAGGGAAGAGCTAGAAGACAGTAGTCATAGTTCCTGCAGAGTAGGGAATAAGATCACCTAATTATTGAGACTGATATTGAAAAGCAGCAGGTGGGTTTAAGCAATGATGAGGCTGTTGAA
>PVLC010046324.1:0-11462 GCA_004027655.1 Graphiurus murinus | reverse complement strand
GCAGTACTGGGGATTGAACTCAGAGGCATTCTACCTCCGAGCTATACCCCCAGCCCTATTTTTTATTCTTTATTTTGAAACCGAGTCTCACTAAGTTGCGGAGTGCCTCACTAGGTAGCTGAGGCTGGCCTCGAACCCGGATCCTCCGGTCTCAGCCTCCCGAATGCTGGGATTACAAGCGTGCGCCACCACGCCCGGCCCTTTTTATTTATTTTTATTGTTTTACTGTACTGAGTGTGGAACCCAGGGCATTCTACCTCCGAGCAACACCTCTAGCCCTATTTTTTATTCTTTATTTTGAAACAGGGTCTTACTAAGTGTGGAGAGTCTCACAAGTTGCTGAGGCTGGCCACCAACCTGTAATCCTCCTGTCTCAGCCTCCCAAGTACTGTGATTACAAGTGTGTGCCACCATGCCTGGCCCCTTTTTATTTTAAAGCAGGGTCCTAGTTGGGCAAGGTGGCATATACCTATAATCCCAGTACTTGGGAGGCAAGACGGGAGGATCACAGGGTTGAGGACAGCCTCAGCAACTTAGTGAGACAGTGTTTCAAAATAAAAAATAATAAAAAGGCCTGCGGGGGGCGGGGGGATCATAGAACACCCCTGGGTTCAATCTCCAGCACCAAAAAAAAAACAAAAAGAAAGAAAGAAACGGGGTCTTGCTTTAGGCCATATTTTTTTTATCTGTATGTATGACTGAAAAATCAGTTTCACTAAAACTATATTTATAAATGATTCCAGAGGCAAGTTATGCTAAGTGGATGGACAGGAAGACCACCATCTCACTGACCATCAGAGTCCAAAATATCCTTTTCCCAAGGATCCTTGCTTTTTTCTGCCACAAATATTAATACTTTTAGCTTTGGTAGTACATTGACTTGTTCATTCAGCAAATACTGAGTCTGTACCATGTACCAGAGATCCATAGAGGCCCTGGGGATACAGTAGTGAACTAAACAGACAAACTCTTCTTTTGGGACCCCCCCCCCCCACCGTGGTACTGGGAAATGAACACAGAGGCATTCTACCTCTGAGCTATACCCCCAGCCCTATTTGTGTGTGTGTGTGTCTGAGGACTAGCCCAGGGGTATTCTATCTCTGAGCTGCACCCCCATCCCTATTTTATTTTTATTTTTAAACATAGTCTCATTAGGTTGATGAGAGTCTCACTACTTGCTGAGGCTGGCCTCAAACATGTGATCCTCCTGTCTCAGACTCCCTATTACCAGATTACAAGCATGAGCCACCATGTCCGGCTTCTGGAGTTGAGGGCACGAACTCTGAAAGCAAACTAGTTCAATTCCCAGTTCCACCCTATTATTAGCTCTGTATTCCCTACTATGTCTGTAAAACAAGGCCAGTGACCACTTTGAGGATAGCAGAAGTGGTGAGATTCTAAATATACTTTGAAGGTAGATTCGATAGGATTTGCTGATAGATGTGAGAAAATGAGTCCGGTGACAACCCCAAGTTTTTGTCCTGAACAACGGAAAGCAGGGAATTCCCAGATCTGCAGAGGAGACAAGGATGCTTTTGGCTGCCTAACTGACATGCCAATTAGACGTCCAAGTAGTATCTAAATTCTGGAAAGTGACTTCTTTTTTTTTTTTTTGCGGTACTGGGGATTGAACTCAGGGGCATTCTACCTCCGAGCTACACCCCCAGCCCTATTTTTTATTCTTTATTTTGAAACCGGGTCTCACTAAGTTGTGGAGTGCCTCACTAGGTAGCTGAGGCTGGCCACGAACCCAGATCCTCCGGTCTCAGCCTCCCGAATGCTGGGATTACAAGCGTGCGCCACCACGCCCGGCTTGGAAAGTGACTTCTAAGTCTGCTTTAAACTAGAGGATATCAATGGAATGAAACTCTGAAGACCTACCTACAAAAAGTTTTCAACCCGGCATGGTGGCGCACGCTTGTAATCCCAGCATTTGGGAGGCTGAGACCGGAGGATCCGGGTTCGCGGCCAGCCTCAGCTACCTAGTGAGGCACTCCGCAACTTAGTGAGACCCTGTTTCAAAAGATAAAGAATAAAAAATACGGCTGGGGGTATAACTCGGAGGTAGAATGCCCCTGAGTTCAATCCCCAGTGCCGCAAAAAATAAAAAGTAGTTTCCATAAACCTCAATTTCCTCACTTAAAAATGGGTTTAATAACATTTCTTAGTTTATGAAGGAAAGAAAATAATGTTTGCAAAGTAGTACAGTAACCCCAGTGTCCAGTGAAGGGTCTCGCAACGTTGCTTCCTTTGAGTCGGATGAAACCTGTTTTACAATGTGTCAGGTACTTGTACAAAGCAAACGACTCCTGGGCCTGGTAAGAAGCCAGAGGAGCGCTCATCTGAGTCCTCCCAGGCGATGGGCGACTTCGTCGGTGGAGAAGAGAAATACGCAAGAAATGAACCGCCGGCGTCGGTAGTGACAGGCCGCGGAGCGACCACACTTCCCAGCAGCCTCCGCGCAGGAAGACGCGCTCTCTGATTGGACGGTGCCGCAGGGACGGCGTTGGGGGCGGGGTGCGCGCGGGGCACTGTGGGTAGGAGACTGCCGTCGGCTGAGGCGCCATTTTGTGGAGCGGCCGAGCCGTGCGGGAGTTTCTGGGGCGTAGAGCCGCCACTGCTGCTGCTGCAGTCCCTCCCGGGGGTGAGTGCGGCGGCCGTCCGTGACGACTCGCGGGTCGTGCCCTTGGTGCCGTCGCCGAACCTCCCTGTCAGCTGCCCGAGGGAGCCACTCCGCGCCAGCCGGATCTCCAGGGCTAACGTCCCCGAGGCGTTGGGGGGCCGCGCCCCTCCTCGCCGCCAGGTCTGTCAGCTTCCGGGGCCCGTTGATTTAAGGATAGGAGCTTCACCTGTGCTGGGACATGCCCCCGAGTCCGCCGCCCGACGGAGCGATGGGACATCGCTTGGCCCGCCCCTATCCCCCCGCTGCCGCCACTGATCTCTATCTCCGAAAGGCGGCTTCCTGATAGCGATCTGTGGGCCTGGAGTCCTGTGGGAGGGGTGAGTGCAGCCGGGGAAAGCCCGACTCCCGGGTCGGTCGGTTGCACCGGCCGTCGCGCCGCCATCTCGGCCGCGACTCTTCTACGGAGGTGGAGGCGGGCACCGCCCGGGAGACGCGGGGCAGCACCGGCGGGCGACTCTGTCCCAAGACTCGTGTCCCCCAGTTGGCTCTCCTTCATTAACCCAACAAACGTTAGTCGAATTCCTATTCTAGATCAGGAGGTAGGTACAGCCCTGCCTGGCTTCTCGGACCTCATAGGCACTCATCGAACGCTGTCCAGCTGTGTGAGGTTTTATTACGGCCCCAGGACAGGCTGATCTTCACTCAGTGTCCTATTGTAATCGGGTCTGACCCGAGAAGTGGTAGTTATTGCCACCGTGGAATTAATTCAAGTAGAGGTTTGCTCGTCTTAGTGAAATACCTTGGGATCAGCGGTGGTATTATAAATGTAGTAGATTTCAGAGATTTCAATCAGATCAGTATTCCAGCGTCTAAGAGGTTTTTAATTTCTCATCAGAAAACTTGGATTTCATGTGTCATGGATTTAATGTTGAATTTCGTATTAATGAAGACACTAGATTGATGTTTTGATGGTCATCTGTCCCATTGGAGTTTCCTTGATTCAGTGTACAATGAGCTGATTGCAGCTCTGCCCTTTTTGCTTTGTAATCCTAAAGTAGGAGCAGGGAAAGAATCTTCTGTTTGCTTCCTTTTATGAGTTACTGAATATGGAATATCTTCCTGCGGTGCTCATTCTTAACAAAATATTAGCAGGATTTTAGTGTTGACAGTTGGTCCCCACTTCCTCCCCCTACCTTAGTCATTGCTAAACATGAAGTCCCAGTCTCAGTATTGTCCTACTTTGTAAAGCAATTGCATTAAGTGATTTCTGAATTTTGTGCGATCTTTTTTTGTCTCCTAGAAATAAAATTTGAACCTTTTGGCGCTGTGTGCTAGATCTTCCCTGGGACAATGGGATCAGACAAACGGTAAGTTACTGAATTACATACCTGTGACCTCAACATTTCAGTAGGGACTGACCTATTTGTTTAAAATTACTTATCAAGCAAATACTTGAGCATCTGTTTGGGGCCAGCCATGCTAATAAGCACCTTCATGATCTTGCTCTTGCTCTTGCAAACTACAGTCCAGAGAGAGATTTAAAGCATTTTGTGAGCTGGGTATGATGGCACACATCTGTAATCCTGGTACTTGGGAAGCTGAGACAGTAGGATCTCAGGTTTGCAGCCAGCCTCAGCAAGTAGTGACACTCTCATCAACCTAGCAAGACCCAGTTTCAAAAATAAAAATAGGGCTGGTTATGTAGCCTGGAGGTAGAACGCCCCTGGGTTCAACCCCTACTACAATAACAACAACAAAAATTAAAATTACTTTTTGAACTATGCTATGATGAACAAGGTTTAAGGTGCTATCAGACGCATAGAACGCATTTTTTTTTCCTTGTACACAGGCAGAAAAACTTCCTGGAGAAAGTATTCTCTAAGCTGGGCATAGTGGCTTGTAATCCTTGTACTCAGGATGCTGAGACAGGAGGATTGCAGGTTCAAGCACAGCCCCAGTGACTTAGTGAGGTATTATTAGCTGAGCATGATGGCACATACCTCTAATCCCCAGTACAAGGGAGGCTGAAACTGGAGGATCACAGGTTCATGTCCAGCCTCAGAAACTTAAAGAGGCACCCTACAACTTAGTGAGACCCTGTTTCAAAATAAAGAATAAAAAATAGGGCTGAGGAAGTAGGTTGGAGGTAGAATGTAGTACTGGGGATTGAATGGGTTCAATCTCCAGTACTGCAAAAAAAAAAAAAGTAATAATAATCATAATGAGAGCATTTGGTTGTTGTACATAGAGCCTTTCCTCATTCAACTGCCAGCCTTCTTAGTATTGAGGCCAATTCCTTGGATTGATCAAATTGACTGTCTAAGCTGGGTGTGGTGGTGCATACTTGTAATCCCAGTACTTGGGAATTGTAGGTTCGAAGCCAGCCTCAGCTACTTAGTGAGGTCCTCTGCAACTTAATGAGACTCCGTTTCAAAATAAAGAATAAAAAATAGGGCTGGAAGTACAGCTCAAGGATAGAATGCCCCTGAGTTCAATCCCCAGTACCACCAAAAAATAAATAAGAAAAAGAAAAAGGGCTGGGAACGTAGTTCAAAGGTAGAAAGCCCATGGATTCAATCCGTAGAACACAAAAAACAAAAAAAGAAATTGACGGCCTAAAGGGACTTATGTCACTTGATGTCATCGTTTTAATCTTAATGCAGCAGTCTATGGTTCCAATTAACTTACTAATGTTGCCCTTTTAGGCTCTCTTGGTCCCACACTTAATGTCATGAAGTAGTCTTAGACTGTTTCTTTGGATTCTTACTAAACTTATATACTCACTTTATTTTAATTTTATTTTTATCGTGCTAGAGATTGAACCTAGGAGTACTCTACCTCTGAGCTTTATCCCAGCCCCTATTTTATTTTTTATTTTGAAACAGGATGTCACTAAATCTTGGAGGACCTCACTAAGTTTCTGAGGCTGGCTATGAACCTGCCATCCTCCAGTCTCAGCCTCCCTTGTACTGAGATTACAGGCAATGACTACCATACCCAGTTTGTACTCACTTTAAATGAGATTCTTATAAACTTTGTGGGTTTTTTGTTTGTTTTTGTTGTGGTACTGGGGATTGAATTCAAGAGCAATTTATCTCCAAGCTATACTCCCAGGATTTTTTTTTTTTCTTCAGTACTGGGGATTGAACTACTCAGGGGCATTCTACCTCTGAGCTATAGCCCCAGCCCTATTTTTTATTCTTTTTATTTTGAAACAGGGTTTCACTAAGTTGTGGAGTGCCTCACTAGGTATCTGAGGCTGGCCGCAAACCTGGATCCTCCTTTCTCAGCCTCCCAAATGCTGGGATTACAAGCGTGAGCCACCATGCCCAGCTTTCTCAGGACTTTTTTGTTTTGTTTTGAAACAGGGTCTCACTAGGTTGCTGGGGTTATCCTCAAACCTGTGATCCTCCAGTCTCAGCCCTCCCAAGGACTGGGATTAAAGGTATGTGCCAGCACGCCTGGTTTATACACCTTTCTTTAGTCTTATATGTATAGTAGTTTAATAAACCTGGTAGATAGATTTTTTGTTTGTTGTTTTTTGTTTTTTGGTTTTTTTGGGTTTTTTTGCAGTACTGGGGATTGAACTCAGGGGCATTCTACCTCCGAGCTACACCCCCAGCCCTATTTTGTATTCTTTATTTTGAAACAGCGTCTCACTAAGTTATGGAGAGCCTCACTAAGTAGCTGAGGTTGGCCACGAACCCGGATCCTCTGGTCTCAGCCTCCCAAATGCTGGGATTACAAGCATGCGCCACCACGCCTGGCTGATAGTTTTGTTTTTTGTTTTTGTTTTTGGTTTAGGATTGAACCCAGAGGAATTCTGCCTCTGAGCCACACCCCCAGCCCTATTTTATTTTTATTTTTGAAACAGGGTCTTGCTAGGTTGATGAGAGTCTCAGTGCTTGCCTAAGTTGTCCTCAAACCTACGATCCTCCAGTCTCAGCCTCCCAAGTACTGGGATTAAAAGTGTGGGACACTACTCCTGGCTTAATCTCTATAGTATATTTTTTCCATGAAGCTCAGGGCTGCAGGTAGCCAAAAATAAACCAGATGTTATAAGAAATGTTTTCTGTGAGCCAGGCGTGGTGGCGCACACTTGTAATCCCAGCATTCGGAGGCTGAGACCGGAGAATCCAGGTTCGTGGCCAGCCTCAGCTACCTAGTGAGGCACTCCGCAACTTAGTGAGACTCGGTTTAAGAATAGAAAATAGGGCTGGGGGTGTAGCTCAGAGGTAGAATGCCCCTGAGTTCAATCTCCAGTACCACAAAAAAAAAGAAATGTTCTCTGTGGATGCTAGTTTTAGTTTTGAGTAATCATCCTGTTATGTTTAGAATGAACTACTTAGTTAATAGACTGGTTTGGTGGTGGGGGAGACTAAGCTCATCTAAACTCTGGTCCATTTCCTAGTAGATGTGGTACCCTTGAGAGTAGATGTGCTAGGATGTACTCTTCTTGATATCAGATGAAATTTGAGTAATTGCTTTCTTCCTCTCTTTAGTCACTAAGATCTCATAAGACTAAGCTTTGAGACTATGACCTTTTCTCAAAAAAATTCAGCCCAAACATTTTTTTGTTTGTGTTTGTTTTGCAGTACTGAGGATGGAACCCAGGGTCATTCTACCTCCAAGTTACACCCCCAGCTCTATTTTCATTCTTTTTTTTTTTTTTTTTTTTAAACTGGGGATTGAACTCAGGGGCATTCTACTTCTGAGCTACACCCTCATCCCTATTTTTTATTCTTTATTTTGAAACCGGGTCTCACTAAGTTGCGGAGTGCCTCACTAGGTAGCTGAGGCTGGCCGTGAACCCGGATCCTCCGGTCTCCACCTTCCAAATGCTGGGATTACAAGTGTGCGCCACCACGCCTGGCTTCATTTTTTATTTTTAGAATAGGGTCTCACTAAGTTGCAGAGAGACTCACTAAGTAGTTGAGGCTGGCCATGAACCCGGATCCTCCTGTCTCAGGCTCCCAAGTACTGGGATTACAAGCATGCGCTCTCACGCCCAGCTCAGCCCAAATATTTGATAGCTATATATATATATATATATATATATATATATATATATATATATATATTTTTTTTTTTTTTTTTTTTTTTTTTTTTTTTTTTTTTTTTTTTTTTTTTTTTTGTACTGGGATTGGAACCCAGGAGACTTCTATCTCCGAGCTGCATCCCCAGCCTTAATTTTTATTCTTTATTTTGAAACAGGGTCTCACTAAGTTGTGGAGGGCCTCACTAAGTAGCTGAGGCTGGCGGCAAACCCAGATCCTCCTGTCTCAGCCTCCCAAGTACTGAGATTAGAAGCGTGCACCACCATGCCCGGCTGGTAGCTATTTTTTCTGATTTAGCAAATTTTTTTAAAATTATCTTTACATTTAGGGATGTACGTATCTTCGTAAATTGGAATTTGATAAAAATGTTAAGAGGTACATTAATTATTTGAATGTATCTTAAAGAGTGTGTGTTTGTGTGTGTGTGTGTGTGTGTGTTTTCTAAAGGTACAGAAATGACTTACTTTAGACTAAGTGAAAATTGTTTTCCTTGACAGAGTGAGTAGAACAGAGCGCAGTGGAAGATACGGTTCTATCATAGACAGGGATGACCGTGATGAGCGTGAATCCAGAAGCAGGCGGAGGGACTCAGATTACAAAAGATCTAGTGATGATCGGAGGGGTGACAGATATGACGACTATCGAGACTATGACAGTCCAGAGGTAAGTGGCCTGCAGCAATTTTTTTATGAGGTTATAGATTATATGTACAAAATTCTTGAAAAGTATTCCAAGTGTGGAAATTTCTCCTAAGTATTATAGTCAAACCATCTCTTATTTTGAAGTATATTTGAGTTGATTGTAACCTTCCATGACAACCTGAGATTTACAGTAATAGAAATAGTAACCAAGGTTTACATAGGTCTCACCATGTATTCTTTTGAGCATTTGATTTCTCATTTAGGTCTCACTACAGCTTTAAAGTAGGTGTTATTCCTACTTTAAAGGTGAGACAATGAGATATAATATACAAGATCTATGCCTCAGACTGTTGAAACCAGTAATACGAGCTATAGTTTTGGACTTCTCATCACACCTTTTTTTCACATTCCTCCTCACACAGTATGTATAACTTTAAGAAGTGTGTGTTGCTCGTATAATCTTTCACCTTTTGCTCCCTTTTCTATACTTATAACAAGCAGTTGCATGTTGATGTACAATTTGGTGCGTTATTAAACAATTCTTCCTAAACTAAATGATTGTTACTGTTACAGAAAACATTGCAGTGAACATCAACATGGAATACTCTTCCCTCTTTTGACTTTCCTCAAGAGTAAATTTTAAGAGAGCCTGAATGAAAGGGAGCAGCCTGGATTTTAATTGTAATTTTGTTTACTGTGAATCAGAGAGAACGTGAAAGGAGGAACAGTGACCGATCTGAAGATGGCTACCATTCGGATGGTGACTATGGCGAACATGACTATAGGCACGACATCAGTGATGAAAGGGAGAGTAAGACCATCATGCTGCGCGGCCTCCCCATCACCATCACAGAGAGCGATGTAAGGGGGATTGAGTGCTACCAAGCCGTCCAGTAGCACAGCCAGCTTTTAGCTCCTACTATCGTGTGGCTGGGAGGGTGCTGAGGATTGAGCTCTATAGCATTCTACCTTTGAACTATACCTCCAGCCCTATTTTTATTTTGAAAACAGTCTCGCTAGGCTTATGAGAGTCTCACTACTTGCTGAGGCTGTCCTCGAACCTTTAATCCTCTTGTCTCACCCTCCCAAGTATAAGGAGCAGCTCTTGTTCCTTCATTAGCTCTTAGAAAAATAATCAGTATATTTTTATTGAGTTGATTACTTCTTAGTTTGGGTGTATCAGCAAAATCATAATCTGGCCATCTTTTGGTGAAAATTCATTTGGAACCTTAGAGAAGCCTATCGAATAGGAAGACCCCAGTTCTTGGGATCCTGAGACAGGAGGATCACAGATTTGCAATAAGCCTCAGCAGCTTAGGCCCTCCACAACTTAGATCCTGCTTCAAAATAAAAAAGTAAGCCAGGTGTGCTGGTGCACGCTTATAATCCCAATACTTGGAGGCTGAGAGAGGAGAATTACAGGTTCAAAGCCAGCTTCAGCAATTTAGCGAGGCTCTCAGCCAACTAAGACAGTGAGACCCTGTTTCCAAATAAGAGAGAAAATTAAGTGGGGGGTGTAGCTTGGAGGTAGAATGCCTCTGGGTTTCACCCCTAGTGCCAATAAATAAATTAGATAAATAAATAATAAATAAGCAAGTCAAGCGTGATGGCACACGCTTGTAATTCCAGTACTTGAGAGATTAAGACGGGAGGATCACAGGTTCATGGCCAGCCTCAGCAACTTAGCAAAGCCCTCTGTAACTTAGTAAAATGGTTTCAAAATAAAATACAAGCCAAGCAGCTTGGTGGTGCACACTTGTAATCCCAGTACTTGGGAGGATTAGACCGGAGGATTCCAGGTTTGCAGCCAGCCTCAACTACTTAGTGAAGGCCCTCCACAACTTGAGACCCTGTTTCAAAATAAAGAATAAAAAATTGGACTGAGGATGTGGCTCGGAGGTAGAATGCCCCTGGGATCCAATCCCCTAGTACTGCAAAACAAAAACAAACAAACAAACAAAAAATATAGATAGATAGATAGATAGATAGATAGATAGATAGATAGAAATAAATAAATAAATAAAATAGGGCTGGAGGTATAGCTCAGAGGTAGAACACCCCTGGGTTCAATCCTCAGTACCACGACAAGAAAGACACAGAGAGATACAAATGTGCTTGGCATGGTGGCACACATCTGTAATCTCAGTACTTGGAAGGGTGAGACAGGAGGATTCTAGGTTCAATTCTAGCCTTAGCAACTTAGCAAGACCCTGTTTCAAAATAAAAAGTGCTGGGGGTGTAGCTCAGAAGTAGAATGTCCCTGAGTTCAATCCCTATTATGACTCAAATAAAAGAGCCAGGTCTGGTGGTGCATGCTTATAATCCCAGTATTTGGGAGACTGAGACAGGAGGATTGCAGGTTCAAAGTGAGCCCTGGCAACTTAGGGAGGCCTCTACAACTTAGTGAAACCCTGTTTCCAAATAAGAAATAAAATTGGGCTAGGGGTATAATTTGGAGATAGAATGCCTCTGGGTTCAGTCCCCAAGTACCAAAAAAAAATTTTGCCAGAACCTATTGTCCTAAGTAGTTAAAATAATATGCTGACTGCTGCTCCGTTCATTTTAGACAAAACTGAGGATACATTTGGGGTTCATAGTTTTGGTTTCTAAACACTGGAAGTAACAGTTGTAATGATTATGAGACAGGATGTTTAAGTTAATAGTGGATAGTAGCTGGGTGCAGTAGCGCACGCCTGGAATCCTAGTACTTGGGAGGCTGAGACAGGAGCCTCCAAGCTGCACCCTCAGCCCTATTTTTATTTTGAAACAGGTCTCACTGGCTGGGCGTGGTGGTGCACACTTGTAATCTCAGTACTTGGGAGGCTGAGACGGGAGAATTGCAGGTTTCTGGACAGCTTCAGTGATGTAGGCGCTCTGCAACTTAGTAAACCCTGTTTCAAATTAAAGAATAAAAAAATAGGGCTGGGAGCCGGGCGTGGTGGCACACGCTTGTAATCCCAGCATTCGGGAGGCTGAGACCGGAGGATCCGGGTTCGCGGCCAGCCTCAGCTACCTAGTGAGGCACTCCGCAACTTAGTGAGACCTGGTTTCAAAATAAAGAATAAAAAATAGGGCTGGGGGTGTAGCTCAGAGGTAGAATGCCCCTGAGTTCAATCCCCAGTACCGCAAAAAAAAAAAAAA